>CM042149.1:120685411-120695411 GCA_023376005.1 Doryteuthis pealeii
GGGTGGTGGAGCGCCAACCACTACCAACAGCTCCTTACTTTACCGCACAGATGCGCTGTGCTACTCATAACGCTGAGTTGGCGAGGACCGGTACCGAACTGGACCTTGTGGTTTCTAGCCGAACGCTCTACCGACTGAGCTAACCCATTTGACCCTAATTTCCCACGACGATAACCATTACGTGACGAACGCCTCTCTACTTTAGATACTCGATGAAATAATCTTAGTGGTTACTCCGAACACCCCAGATCACACAAAATACTGGAGAGTGAAATTTCTTGGAATACGGAAAAGCTTTGTCTAACTGAGATCACTCGTTTAAGTACACAATTAATTCCTAGGACGATAACCATTACGTGACAAACGCCTCTATACTTTAGATACTCTATGAAATAATCTTAGTGGTTTACTCCGAACACCCCAGATCACACAAAAACTGGAGAGTGAATATTTTTGGAATACCGAAAAGCTTTGTCTAAACTGAGATCAGCTCGTTAAGTACACAATTAATTCCCTAGGACGATAACCATTACGTGACAAACGCCTCTATACTTTAGATACTCTATGAAATAATCTTAGTGGTTACTCCGAACACCCCAGATCACACAAAATACTGGAGAGTGAATAATTCTTTGAATACCGAAAAAGCTTTGTCTAAACTGAGATCAGCTAAGAATGCTTGTTAAGTACAAAATTAAGGTTTGAATTAAGCTTGCTGTTGAGTATTTGAGCTCGTAAATTAAGAAGAAGAGACAAGGCGGCGACGTGCCAGTGGTTGAAAGTGCATCAGCATAAATCAAAATTGAATTGCTGGTCGGGGGGAGTTGAGCTATGACCGCGCCAGGAAACTGTCCGTAGATAGGATCACGATTTGGTCAGTTCAGCTTGATGAATGGCAATGACGTTGAGATAAGACCGCATTGACCGCCAAAAGCTACGTCACTGACACTACGAGATCCTCTAGTGTCAGAACATGATAGAGACGGTGGGAGAATGAAGGACGGGAAGTAGGAGAGGTGGAGCATGAGGGAAAGAAGAGAGGAAAAGGAGAAAGGAGGAGTGTAGAGTGGGTGGGAAAGAGAGAGAGAGAGAGAGAGAGAAGAGAGAGAGAGAGAGAGAGAGAGAGGGGGAGAGAGAGGGGGTGATTAGGATAGGAGTTAAAAAAAGAAGCGAAAAGGAAGTAAAAGGGGAGGGTAAGCAGGAGGTGTAAGGAAGGAAGAAGTTAAGAAAGAAAGGAGGGGTGAAGAGAGAGAGAGAGAGAGAAGAGAGAGAGAGAGAGAGAGAGAGAGAGAGAGAGAGAGAGAGAGAGAGAGGGGGATAATTAGGTTAGTAGATATAAAAAAAAGAGAAAAGGAAATCGAAAGTGGATGAAAAGACGGGAAAGAAAGAAAGAAAGAAAGAAAGCATGGAGAGAGAGAGAGAGAGAGAGAGAGAGAGAGAGAGAGAGCAGATGGAGTAGAAAGAGATATATAAGAGAATATACAAAAACACTGAGAGATGGAGAGATTCAATATATTTGACGATGGTGAGAAAGAAAAGATACCATATAGAAAGAGGTAGGAAATAAAAAAGAAAATAAAAAAGATGAGAAAAGGAAGTCGAAGGAGGAGGGTAGAGCAGGAAGGGAGAAAGGAAGGAAGAAAGGAAGAAAGATGGAGGAGTGGAGAGATTAGTAAAGAGAGAGAGAGAGAGAGAGAGAGAGAGAGAGAGAGAGAGAGAGAGAGAGAGAGAGATGATTAGGCTCGTATATAACAAAAAGAGGAAAGGAAGTCGAAATGCGAGGGTAGAGCAGGAAAACAGAATGAAGCGTGGTGGGTGGAGTGATGGGTCTAAATGGAGAGAGAGAGAGAGAGAGAGAGAGAGAGAGAGAGAGAGAGAGAGAGAGAGAGAGAGAGAGAGAGAGAAGGGGGATTAGGCTAGGATATAAAAAAGAGAAAAGGGCGTCAAAGGGGAGAGTAGAGCAGGAAGGAGAAAGAAAGGGTGTGTGGAGGGGGTGGAGTGATGGGTGACAAAAACAAAGGAGATGTTTGGGCTAAGAGATAAAAAAAAGATGAGAAAAGGAAGTCGGAATAAAGGAGGCTGAATGCGGTGCAAAAAGGGTATTGTGTAAATGTCAATAAACTAGAACGAACAAGAGAAGATGAATGATATTGGGAAAGTCTGATTGGTTGAAGGATAGAAAGAAGAAGGGGGACAAAAATAAAAAAAATGTGTGTAATATATATATATATATATATATATATATATATATATATATATATATATTATTGTTCAAATACTGAACGTGGTAAATGCATTTCACTTAGCGCTAATACCCTTGGGAAAGGTATGAATCCTACTCTCCCACCAGCTATGGATAAATAGTAGGGCAGACTGGGCTCTTTAACCTTGGTTAGGCAACCGGTATAGGAGAATGAAAATTCTGAATTCAAACCTGTTGAACTCCGCTTAAGAAATTGACCTTGTTTCGCAACCTGCTCGTTCGGAGGGTTTCGTAAATATATATATGCATATGTATACCAAAAAAGTATCGAGGTATGTCAAAAAAGTATCAAGATTTTTTGTACTTTTTGACACACCTTGTATTCTGAAAAAAAAGTTCATTCCTATCTTGGTAAATAGCTTATTTCTCTTTCTCTCTCCCTCTCTCTCTCTCTCTCTCTCTCTCTCTCTCTATATATATATATATATATATATATATATATCCAATACACCGGGGCACCTTACATGGTGTAACGGTTAGCAAGTTGGATTCGCAAACCATTGTTAGTGAGCCCAATTCTCATTGGGTGCCCCATACTTCTGGATGAATGAAAAAAAGAAAAGGAATGAGTTAATTATGGAATGGTTTGGTTTCCTGGTTTAAAACTCACTGGAATAAATGAATTGAATGCCAAGTGGAAAAATTTGAAGAAAATTAACGTTCTATTTATTGTTTATTATTTTTTTTTCTTGGTAAATAGAACCTCAGACTTGATGCATTTTGAACACACCTCATATATAAGGTGACCAAAAAAAAAAAAAAAAAAAAACAGTACCCACTTGTAATAAAACTATTAATTTTAATTTTTCATTTTTTTCTTTCAGAATATGCTGTCAACTTGGTTCTTAAAATATTGTAAACATAATTTTCCTCAATTTGTCATGGTCAATCTTCTTGGGTTATTCAATGTCAGCTCCATCGTTGTAGATGAACAACAATTGTAGTATTTAACCGATAGCTGGAAGGATAAGTCTCTCCTAAGAGTATTTGTGGGTTCATACCCTTCCCAAGAGTATTAGTACGAAAGTGAATGTAATAACGCGATTTGGAATTCAAACTTGGTTACTACGATGACACAGTCGAGTACTTCCACCAAGAGACAGCCCCTACATAAATCAACAAAGAAAGAAAAAAATGAAGAAATGAAAGTGAACGAAGTTAAGGAAAGACGGAAAGAATGAATAAATGATGGAAGAAAGCAAGGAAGAAAAGGTGGAAGGAATTTAGCAACAACAAATTGTCACTGGAAATGAATAATATATATATATATATATATATATATATATATATATATATATATATATATATATATATATATATATATGTGTGTGTGTGTGTGTGTGTGGTAAAAAATTGAAATCCAATTTAAAAGCGATTAAAAAATGAATAAAGAAACAAATTTAAAAATGCTAAACGAATTGGACTGTTTTGGTTATTTTTGAGGAAATAAGCACTAAACGTCTGCAAGCTGTCAATACATTGAATATATATATATATATATATATATATATATATATATATATATATATATATATATATATATATATGTGTGTGTGTGTGTGTGTGTGTGTGTGAGAGAGAGAGAGAGAGAGAGAGAGAGAGATTGAACATGTGTGCTTACCTAAATGTTTCTAATGATTGTTATTACACACATACCCCATATATATATATATATATATATATATATATATATATATATATATATATATATATATATATATATATATATATGGGGGGAATTGCATTGTCAGAAGTTATGAATATGATTTGAATATAACCGAAAATGCAGAATGAATACGAACAATTTGAAAAATAAAATTTATTACAATTGAAAAAAATGATGTTTAGACATTTTTCCTTTAAGATTAAGAAAAGAAAAAGAAACAGAAATAACAAAAAATATAGTAAATAATAAATAATAAATAATAAATAAAGAAAAAACACTGAATTGTATTTTTTCAACAAAATACTTCACATTTTTTCATTTAATTATTCTTTTTTATTTTTTTCCTCTCCTAAGTAAATAGACTCAGCGGTGAAAAAACTTGAATGACATTAATAAACATTATTCATATATTTTGTTGTATTTTTAAAAAAGTGATGTATTTTATTGTATACTTCTATATCGCAAATATATCCTTATTTCATCGTGCCCTGTTGGCTGGGGTGTAGTATACGCTGACTGCACCTTGCAGAGGGGTAAAATACCCCCATGAGATCGCCTATTGGCCGTCGGTGGCGACACATGATGCTTAAGGACTGAATCCTAGTTGCTGAGAAATTCATGATTTACAACATTTCTCTCTGATCAATCGTTTGGTCATTTCAAGCCCTAGCACCTATACGATTTCCCGACACTTTATGACAAGCCCCCAATCATTTTATCCTATATCTTCTAGAAAAAGGTTGCTGAGGTTTCTGTGTCCTAAGTATGACGTTAAACGGCATAAAGGGTTGAGGTTCCAATTATGTTACTCTTTGGAGTGTGGAGTACCCCTTCATCATCATATCTCCCAGGTCCACTCAGACCTGGAGTGGTAACACCAGTTAGGGTTCCATCAATGGGTTGAGTTGAATAGATAAAATGAATATGAAAAAACTCATTTAAAAATGCGTTTGAACAAATAATTTGAAAACCTAACAAGAATAAATAATGTTGTATTTATGATATAGGATGAGGTCAAGCCTTGTCATTCAATCCTTCAAGGCCGACGGCTGAACTTATAACAGCCATTTTGGTTTCTACACTACTGTACATATGTATTAGGGATCTAATAATTATGTAACAATAAAACAAAAAGTTTTCGGCATTAAATAAACCAAGTGTTGACATGCCATAAAATCCAACCAACCAGAAATTTGCCAGTAATTAAATTAGGGACATGGTACAGTTGATTTATACTAAGCTTTGCTTGATTTAGTATAATGCTTGCAGCTCAGGGGACCCAGTGCGAACCGAACTCACTATCAACCATTATTGTTATCCTTCACTTGGGGAAATAATACGGTTGATGACTAACCTATTTGCAAGGTTTCGAAGACTCCATTTTTTTACTAAATAAATCGTGAAAATATATCTTGATAAATTCTAATAGGAAAGCCAGAAGAAAAATACCGTAATTGAGCGTAAGGGGTGAAAGAAACGCAATGGATGAAAAACCAAAAGTAAGAAAGAAAAAGAGAATGAATAAATAGTAAAAATTATAAAAGAAATAAGAAGAAAAAAAAAAAGAAAATGATGAGGGATGGACGGAATATAAGAGGAATAGGGCAAAGACTTATAAAAAGAAATAAATGAAAACCAATGAAAAAGCAACAAAAAAGACACAAAGAATGGTAAGAGGAAAGAAGAATCGAATGAAAAGAAAGGAAAGAATGAAAAGAAAAATTAAGAGAATAAATAGTAGAGAAAAAAGAAGAGATGTACAGAAATATAAAAATATATGAAAGAATTAGGAAGAAATAAATCAAAACCCAAAGCAAAAATCAGAAGAAAGATAAAAAAAGAACGAAAGAAAAAGAACCAAAAAAAAGAGAAGGGAAAAAACGAATGGCAAAATAAATGGAAAAATGAAAATAAATGAATAAAAACAACAAAAAGTTAAGAAGTTCAAAATAAGAATAAAAATAAGAAAAAGAATAAAATGAAAAATAAAAGAAATAGAAAAATAAAATATCTAGAAAAAACAGTAAAAATGAATGAAAGAGTGAATAAGTAAAAACGAGCGAGAAAAAAAAACAAATAAAAACAAAACAAAGAAGTGAATAAAAGAAAATGAGCGAAAGAAAATAAGAAATAAATAAAAAATATCGAATCAAAAAACAAATAAAAGAATAAAACCCAAGAATAAAAAAGAAGGAAAAGTGACAAAGGAAAAAAGAAAAAGAAATGATGTATGTATGTATGTATGTCCGGAGTAAATTATGAAAATAAAACAATTAACGACATAGTAAATATATATACAAATTCACTGTTACTGGTATCGGTAGAGCACCTGTCTAAGAATCGCAATATCCCGGGTTCGATACCAGTCGCCAAATCAGCGCATGAGTAGCATACATTAGACAGACTGCCTTTTTATGCAAAAATTATAGAGCTTTCATTTATATTAGCGAAAATATTTAAAAATTAAAATAGCATTCAAATTCTACTTAAAAATGTCCGTGAATCTCAAAGATAAACAAATTAATATGGAAGCGCACCCCCCCAAAAAAAAACAAAAACAAAAACAAACAAAAAACAAAAACAAAAAAGAACCCTTTTTTTCAGGCCGGATTAACATGTTCTTTTTACGTGGGGATTTTTATGGGGCATCCGGCGAAGATTAAATTCGCTATTCAGAAGTAGAGTAATGGATCTGCAAGACTAGTTTGCTAACCATCATATCACATTTTTTTTTGTTTTTTCTCCTCTACCCAGGTGACGCTGGGTAGTCGCCTCTAGTACAAAAATAAAGAAGAAATAGTAAAATCGGTGGTGTGGCCTATTGTCGATATCAGCCCTTTATGCTAGCAATAGACCAGGGAGGGTGTTTTTGGTGAGGTAAAGTGCCACACCTACCGTCAGCTCCCAGATGTTTTACTGCATTGATCAGATTGCCTAATGTATGCTACTCATGCGCTGATTTGGCGACTGGTATCGAACCCGGGATATTGCGATTCTTAGACAGATGCTCTACTGATAACTAAATCGGTCGAAAAGAAGAAATGAAGAGAATAAATGAAAGAATAAAATAAAAGGAAGGAAAGGAATGAAAGAAAAAAGAAAAAGAAATAAAGAAAGAAGGAAAAATGAATAACAGAATAAACACATGAATGAAATAGAGATGGTGAAGGTCCTGAGTTTTGCGAGGACTACTATTAGAAAAGAGAGGAAGAAGGAAAAAGAAATAAAGAAAACAGAAAAGAAAGGGAAGCTAAAGGAAAGAATGAGCAAAGCGGAACGAGATAGATAGATAGATAGAATATAGATAAATAGATAGATAGATAGATAGATAGATATAGATAGATAGAGAGAGAGAGAGAGAGAGAGAGAGAGAGAGAGAGGGAGAGGGGGGATAAAATAAAGAAAAATATAAACGATGAAGGAAAAAAGAAATCTAAAAGAAAAGAAATGAAAGAGAGAGAGAGAGAGAGAGAGAGAGAGAGAGAGAGAGAGAGAGAGAGAGAGAGAGAGAGAGAGAGAGAGAGAGAGAGAGAGAGAGAGAGATAAAAATAAATAAAATAATATAAACGCTGAAGGAAACAGAATTAAAAAAATAAAAATAAAAATAAAAATAGAAAGAGCAAGCAAAGAATATATATATATATATATATATATATATATATATATATATATATAGAGAGAGAGAGAGAGAGAGAGACAGACAGACAGACAGACAGAGAGACAGACAGACAGAGAGAGAGACAGAGAGAATAAAATTAAGACAAAATATAAACGATGAAGAAAAAAAAGAAATCAAAAAGGAAAAGAAAGATAGAAAGAAAGAATAAGCAAAGCATGAAGAGAGAGAGAGAGAGAGAGAGAGAGAGAGAGAGAGAGAGAGAGAGAGAGAGAGAGAGAGAGAGACAGACAGACAGACAGATAGACAGACAGACAGACAGACCATTTATTGAAAACAACAAAAAAAAAGAAAGAAAATCTCGCGCGTTTGTATGGGACAATAGCCAAGAAGGCAATCGTTGTGGTGAACGCCCTGCAGCGAATCCCCAGAGAGGTCCTAATGAGACAATTTCAATCGTCGCCTTTAGCCAAGCATCGTCCCACCCCAGGGGAAAGACGGGTGGATGGGGGTATACGTAACGAGAATCTAAACCGTTTCCTTCTAGCGCTCTTGCAAATTTGGTAATTTCAGTTTTTCTGACAAATCATTTTAGCTTCAATTATTTTCAATCTTACAGGTGCGTCTCCATTGCAAGCAGCATATTACAGATAATATCATGTGTGATATTGTAATAGTATTAAGGAATCTGGGTAATATAGATAATAAGGACATGGAATCAGGTTGAATCCGGTTCGAATTCCGCATGGGGCTTTTAATTTTCCTAGAACTACTGTAGCGAGATGGTGAAGGTCCTGAGTTTTGCGAGGACTACTATTAGAAAAGAGAGGAAGAAGAAATAAGAGATAGTAAATGTTTTTTAAAAAAGTGATGAACACAAAACGGTTTGTCGGGAATTTAACCGGGCGTGACCCCCGAATGGAGAATTGAAAGCCAACCGGAAGTTTCGGGTGTTGACCGGAACCGGAAGTCACGTGGTGACGTGGAACGACGAAGAAAAATACCGGCCTCTTTTTGCTTTCCGAGGCCTAGGGGACGGACGGGGCTCTGGTCCCTAGTGTGGGATTACAGTAATTTAACAGTGTCCTCTCTCTCTTTATCTCTGCCTTTCCTCCTCCTCCGATACAACCCACGAGACGAGCCCTGGAAATAAAAGCTAAGCAGCTTGTGACGATATATTTCTCGCGTTGTACTTTTTTTATCGACAAGATGACCGCCTCGTGCCGAACACCTTTTTAGTGTCGTGAATTTAGAGGCACGTTGACAAGACCCGATATACAACATATATCGCTATATATATATCGCTTTTGGTACTGTGACCATATATCGCTATTAGAACGTTACACTACCCTCTTTGCTCATCCGTCTCATATGCAGTACCCAGAACATGCTGACCATATCACCAAGAAAACAGTACCTCACTTCGTATACAATCAACAGCGCTACCTCACTTCCTATACTATCAGCAGCAATACTTTGCTTTGTATACACTCAATAGCGGTACCTCACTTCGTATACTATAAACAGCGGTACCTCACTTCGTATACAATCTGCAGCGCTACCTCACTATCTTCTCTGTGTCAACAACAATTGAGATATGTAAAAGGAAATGACAAATTCTTTATTCTGTCCTGTCGGTGAGGCTCAAAATACTCAAAATGTTTCCTTTCCGACCGCAGTTAAATTGGAAAATCTAAGTGACTTGAAGAAAACCAGACGTTGTGATTTTTGGACAGAAGTACTGGAACATTTGTGATGTGTAGCAGTTTCACGCCGTGAGTATAAGGCAGACAGGAGTTAAAAACAGAAAACACATGAACTCAACATGGAATTTCAAATAACTTGTATTAATTTACACACAAACAAGAAATTACGCTTGAAATAATTGCAATCGAAGGTTTTGTCTGCAGGAATATAAATATAATAATACAGTCCACTTAACTGAAGTCTTTGAGGTTGGTGAGTTATCGGCTGTATCAACAACAACTGAGATATGTAAAAGGAAATGACAAATTCTTTACTTTGTCCTGTCGGTGAGGCTCAAAATACTCCAACTACATTTTCTGAAGAGGGGATAAGACAAAGATTTAAGCGAGGTTTCATCACTATTAGGCAGGAAAATGTATCTTAAATGAGAGAAACACTTCATACTTAGTAGCAATATGAATATAATTGAGTCACTTACTGATAGCTGGGGGACAAAACCCCCCACGTGAGGGACAGAGACACTACATATCTAGCCAATGTGTAATAGTTGCTGTATCGGGGGAGAACGAAAATGAGAATTTCCCGGGCAGCTATTTATATATTCAACCACCCCCTGGCGAAAATCTGGCGGCAAGGGAAGTTAACTCTTTGGGACCAATGTCCACCCCAGCAGGAGTAGACAATTGCTACACCAGTATACCCTCTTTTGTCGGGATTCTGAAACTCTCTGCAGAAGATATAGTGTAGC
>CM042149.1:120700411-120705411 GCA_023376005.1 Doryteuthis pealeii
AACATTGAGGGAAATTGCTTTTCGTGATCCAGACGATGCCCTTTTGCTTCTAAATCTCGTCTCGTTATGCGCTGTGTGTGAGTGGGAGTGGTGGTGGAGCAATCAGGTCGACTCAGGACAATCGTCGGTTCGTAACTTTCTAGAATAGCACGTGTTTTTAAAACGTGCCGAGTTTGATTAATTTTTGGCTAGTTTATATTTTCATCTTATTTTTTGTTGCCATTTTTTATTCCGTTGTGTAGAATTTTTTTTTTACATTCTACAATGATTAAAAAAAAATTGGCTAGTTTATATTTTCATCTTATTATTGTTGCCAGTTTTTTATTCCGTTCTGTAGAATTTTCTTTTTTACATTCTACAACGATTAAAAAAAAAATTTTGGCTAGTTTATATTTTCATATTATTTTTGCCATTTTTTTATTCCGTTGTGTAGAATTTTTTTTACATTCTACAACGATTTAGCAAGGAACGAATTAAAAAAATTGGCTAGTTTATATTTTCATCTTATTTTTTGTGGCCATCTTTTTTATTCCGATGTGTAGAATTTTTTTTTACATTCTACAATGATTAAAAAAAATTGGCTAGTTTATATTTTCATCTTATTATTGTTGCCATTTTTTTATTCCGTTGTGTAGAATTTTTTTACATTCTACAACGATTTAGCAAGAAACGAATTAAAAAAATGGTTAGTTTATATTTTCACCTTATTATTGTTGCCATTTTTTATTCCATTAGGTATAAATTTTTTTACATTCTATAACGATTTAGTAAGAAACGAATTAAACAATTTTGGCTAGTTTATATTTTCATCTTATTATTGTTGCCATTTTTTTTATTTCGCTGTGTACAATTTCTTTACATTCTATTACGATTTAGCAAGAAACATGAATGTAAAAATAAGAAAAAAACTTTCGATGAGATTTGAACTCGGACGGGTATGGACCTTCTGATCCCCGCACAGTTAAATAGTACCACTACTCTTTGAATTTTTTCATCTTATTTTTGTTGCCATGTTTTATTCCGTGGAGTAGAATTTCTTTACATACTGCAACTTTTTAGCATGAAACATGGATTAAAAAATAAGAAAAAAAAACCCAAACAACTTCCGATGAGATTTGAACTCGAACAGGTATGAACCCTCTCTACCCCCAGTTAAATAATAGCACATTTTTTCTTCTAAAAAAACTACGAAAGTTGATATTCAATCAAATAAACTAATTTAGCTCAGTAGGTATAGTCGGTATTTAAAAACTTTTAGATTTTTTCAGGTCAGTTAACTTTGAACCACGTATCTTTGAGGCGTAACAGATTCTCAAAGATACGTGGTTAAAAGTTTTTAAATAGAATAATTGATGCATTATATCTTTTATTCATTAATATATCAAAACTTACAATTACATTAAATTCGGTTAATTACCTGATTTTTTGGTATTTTTCTTTTCTTTCGGCGGGGTGACTTAAGATGGTGGAATTTAGGTCCGTTAAGTTCGATTTAACCTTATAGACGTATCAAGCGAGGGTCATATTTGAATTTAAGGTGGTTTTTGGTTTAGTTTCTTTGTTTAATTGGAGTGTTGCATATCATGGACTGTTCTGCCACCTGGTCTCCATCCTTAAGCATCAAGGGTCACGACCCCACGGCCAACAGGTGGGGGATTTTACTCCTCTGCAGAGGTGCAGTCGGTGTATTCTAACGCCGCAGACGACAGGGCGGAGCTCTTAAGTATACATATCAAACGTTGTATTGATTAAATTATCATCATAATGTGGTATATCCACAGGTCCTGCTAGTTATTAAAAAAAGGTGATAAATATGGAAACTAAATAGAAAATGCGTCTTTGCTCTTTTTTCTCGTCGTCCGAGAACAAGTGACAAATTTGTAGTTAATACATGGCAAGTCATTTGCGTTTGTTAACCAGGCCTTTACCAGGATTTAAGTATAGATCTATGGTGTCTCGCAGAGCTAACGCATGCCATGTCAAATCAACCAGAAAAAAGTAAAATTGTCACCCACCGTTCAATATTTCTGAAATTCTGTACGGTTGTGGATTATGTTAAAGTAGACAATCCCCAAAATTTGAACTTCCAATTCCAAAAATTGATGGAGTTATGTTGATTTTTAGCTCTCCAAATTTGGTGGGGTTGGCGAAAAATGGCGACATTTTGTAATCTATTTTTGTCTGTAAAATGAGTTCTAGGCTTCCTACTCCTAAAAAATGTGTTATAAAAGCATTTTTGTTGAGGAATCCCACAAGTTAACCATTTTTAAATTATTGATGATTTCTGTTGTTTTTTTTATAGCAAGATCAATATCCCAATGTGGCACTGCATCAGTTAAAATTTGTATTGGAAGGTCAAATTTTTGTGAGTGTCTAACTTTAACATAGTTCACACCTGTACAAAATTTTAGAAAAAATGATGGGGATGGGAGACATGGCCTGCATGATTTGATATGGAATTACCATATACGTTGTGGTGGGCTAAATTTGCTATCAGACATACAGCGAGGGAGTCTATACCCCTTTCACGAGCGCTAGATCAAGGAGATTGTTTTAGCGTCTGAGGTGGAGCGCAACACCTAACCATCAGCTCTTCACTTGACCACATAGATCCCTGTGCTACTTATACGCTGAGTAGGCTAGAGACGGTATCGAACCAGGAACCTTGAGATTATTAGCCGAGTCGCTCTACCGACTGAGCTAAACTGACCCTAGCATTCAATAGTTATTTCCATTAAGAAATTAATGTGATTCAGGTGAGCGCGACGCAAATGGGACATTATTATGTATTAGGTTGCAAATTGGATGATTTTCAAAGTTACAAAATAGTGCTATTGCCCTAGCAAAAATCTTGCTACGATGTGGCCTTTTTGATGTGTTATAGTAACATACATATAATAATGGATTCACTGTTCTATGTCAAGTTTTATACAATCTCCTATAAAAACTTGGAGAAAAAACAAGAGTACTCAATATAATACTGGGTTCACTGTTCTATGCCTAGTTTTATACAATCTATAAAAACTCCGAGAAAAACAACAGTACTCTGTATAATACTGGGTTCACTGTTTTATGCTTAGTTTTATACAATCTATAAAAACTCGGAGAAAAACAACAGTACTCTATATAATACTGGGTTCACTGTTCTATGCCTAGTTTTATACAATCTATAAAAACTCGGAGAAAAACAACAGTACTCTATATAATACTGGGTTCACTGTTCTATGCCTAGTTTTATACAATCTATAAAAACTCGGAGAAAAACAACAGTACTCTATATAATACTGGGTTCACTGTTCTATGCTAGTTTTATACAATCTATAAAAAACTCGGAGAAAAAAAACAGTACTCTATATAATACTGGGTTCACTGTTCTATGCCTAGTTTTATACAATCTATAAAAACTCGGAGAAAAAACAACAGTACTCTATATAATACTGGGTTCACTGTTCTATGCTAGTTTTATACAATCTATAAAAACTCGGAGAAAAACAACAGTACTCTATATAATACTGGGTTCACTGTTCTATGCCTAGTTTTATACAATCTATGAAAACTCGGAGAAAAACAACAGTACTCTATATAATACTGGGTTCACTGTTCTATGCCTAGTTTTATACAATCTATAAAACTCGGAGAAAAAACAACAGTACTCTATATAATACTGGGTTCACTGTTCTATGCCTAGTTTTATACAATCTATAAAAACTCGGAGAAAAACAACAGTACTCTATATAATACTGGGTTCACTGTTCTATGCCTAGTTTTATACAATCTATAAAACTCGGAGAAAAACAACAGTACTCTATATAATACTGGGTTCACTGTTCTATGCCTAGTTTTATACAATCTATAAAAACTCGGAGAAAAAAAAACAGTACTCTATATAATACTGGGTTCACTGTTCTATGCCTAGTTTTATACAATCTATAAAAACTCGGAGAAAAACAACAGTACTCTATATAATACTGGGTTCACTGTTCTATGCCTAGTTTTATACAATCTATAAAAACTCGGAGAAAAACAACAGTACTCTATATAATACTGGGTTCACTGTTCTATGCCTAGTTTTATACAATCTATAAAACTCGGAAAAAAACAGTACTCTATATAATACTGGGTTCACTGTTCTATGCCTAGTTTTATACAATCTATAAAAACTCGGAGAAAAACAACAGTACTCTATATAATACTGGGTTCACTGTTCTATGCCTAGTTTTATACAATCTATAAAAACTCGGAGAAAAACAACAGTACTCTATATAATACTGGGTTCACTGTTCTATGCCTAGTTTTATACAATCTATAAAAACTCGGAGAAAAACAACAGTACTCTATATAATACTGGGTTCACTGTTCTATGCCTAGTTTTATACAATCTATAAAAACTCGGAGAAAAACAACAGTACTCTATATAATACTGGGTTCACTGTTCTATGCCTAGTTTTATACAATCTATAAAAACTCGGAGAAAAACAACAGTACTCTATATAATACTGGGTTCACTGTTCTATGCCTAGTTTTATACAATCTATAAAAACTCGGAGAAAAACAACAGTACTCTATATAATACTGGGTTCACTGTTCTATGCCTAGTTTTATACAATCTATAAAAAACTCGGAGAAAAACAACAGTACTCTATATAATACTGGGTTCACTGTTCTATGCCTAGTTTTATACAATCTATAAAACTCGGAGAAAAACAACAGTACTCTATATAATACTGGGTTCACTGTTCTATGCCTAGTTTTATACAATCTATAAAAACTCGGAGAAAAACAACAGTACTCTATATAATACTGGGTTCACTGTTCTATGCCTAGTTTTATACAATCTATAAAAACTCGGAGAAAAACAACAGTACTCTATATAATACTGGGTTCACTGTTCTATGCCTAGTTTTATACAATCTATAAAAACTCGGAGAAAAACAACAGTACTCTATATAATACTGGGTTCACTGTTCTATGCCTAGTTTTATACAATCTATAAAAACTCG
>CM042149.1:120710411-120725411 GCA_023376005.1 Doryteuthis pealeii
TTCTGTTATCTATGCTTTTATCAAATTCAGAGAGTCTATTATTTTTAAGAGGGGGTTAGGTAAGTGTTAGTTAAATTAAATTTCTTCAATAACACATGCCTTGAGAATATATATATATATATATATATATATATATTATATATATATATATATATGTGTATGTGTGTGGTGTGTGTGTGTGTCTGTGTATGTGTATACTGGTATACACATAACGTATCGCGATTAAAGCTGTATTTACCAAGATAGAAATGAACAATAAATGGAACGTTAACTCTTTTCAGAATACAAGCTGTGTCAAAAAGTATAAAAATCTCGATACTTTTTTTGACACACCTTCTCAGAGTACACAGAGTACACACACGGGAGTACACATGGCATAGTGACAAATGTGCTGGCCTCTGATATTGTATTTAAATAGTACTACTAATTTTCTTTTACAAGGGTTTGTCATTAGATTATCCCCGAAGGTTGACATGCCATTAAACTACCAAACCAAATCAAAGAAGAAATGTTAGTTGTGAATATCTAAATATAACCAAATATATAAAAACCTTAATTTCCAATGACTAAGATTTACAGGTTTTACCTTAAAAAATGCTATATTTTGTTGGCACCCTTCCGTCTACTAAAGACGATGGCGTAATGTCCACTTTTTCTTTAAATCTGCAGCCGCGTGAGTGGCTGAACAGACCAATTTTTGAATGCCAATCTCTGCTGCAAACAAACAGTGATGCTTGCTGGAGTTGGTGTTGTCTCTCATTCCTCCTGGCTCTCTTTCCTGTGGCGACTTCTTTCCTCTATTTTCACTCCTTTTCAGCTCAGTCGGTAGAGCGTTCGGCAAGAAACCACAAGGTTCCTAGTTCGATACCCACACTCGCCAGCTCAGCGCATGAGTAGCACAGGGATCTGTGTGGTAAAGTAAGGAGCTGATGGTAGGTGTGGCGCTCCACCTCAGACGCTAAAATAATCTCCTTGGTCTAGTGTTACTGACAAGGGGATATACTCCCTCGCTGACTGGCTGATACCAACTTAAGGCCGCCCCGTCGACTTTACTTTTACTTACTTGACTAGGAGGCGCCAGGTCGCTCTGTCTTCTGCACAAACCTCCCATGTGTTGGTGTCGATGTGGCATGTCTTCATGTCCCTCTTGCAGACATCTTTAAAGCGCAGGCGTGGTCTCCCTACTGGTCGGATGCCTTCTACTAATTCGCTATACAGTAGGTCTTTAGGGTTGCGGCCTTTGTCCATCCTTCTGACTGACCAAGCCAGCGTAGACGTCTCTCGCAGATGCTGGCAGATATGCGGTTTGCTCGTTCAAGCACGTTTGTGTTGGGCGCTTTGTCCTGCCAGCGTATGTGTAGAATGTGGCGTAGGCATCTGGCGTAGGCATCTGGCGTAGGCATTTCGGGTGGAAATTGTCCAGTTTCCTCTCGTGGAAAAAAAAAAACATTTAAAAAAACATTTAGAAAACATTTTTATGTTTAACATTAATGTTTACATCATTTCACACTTTGAACATCGGTCTATTTTTCTACATAATCACCATTTCGGTCGCTGAATTTTGTAGGTACTCTGGCAGTTTTAGTATGCCCATGTCATACCAGCCTGCCGCTATGTTGTGGAGGAAGCGTTAAATCTGTCGTCGTTGCAAAATTCCTACTCCACTTGAAGACGCTTTTGCTATCCATGTACGACTCACCATACTATCCCGTTAGTGATTAATTTCAAGAGATTTGAATTTGGATAGAGCTTCAAACTTAAGTGAAAAAATGGAAATGAATCAGACAATTATGTTGAAAAGATAGATTGAAGAAGAAAATTAGTATGGATAAAATTCATTATTTTTATATGTCGAAACGTGTTTCGATCAAAATTTGCTTACATATGCAGTACCCTATTTAAAATTATTCTAAATATAAAATGAAATGAAATAATGATAATAGAAAAACACTAACATTAAACATGTAAACAAGTATGTGGTCCAAAATGCTATACATACAGATTCGTCAACACGGGTTCAAATCCTGGATGAGGCTGTTTGCACTTCACATTGCGCTAGTACTCTTCGGTAAGGTATGCAACTACTCCCCCTCCAGTTATGGATAAACAGTAGGGCAGACAGGGCTTTTTAACCTTAGTTAGGTAACCAGTCTAGGAGAAGGAAGACTCTGTATTCAAACCTGTTAAACTCCGCTCTGTAGATTTATTTATTGTCATATCCTATTCGTGCGGAGGGGTCAGTAAATATATATATATATATATATATATATATATATATATATATATATATATATGTGTGTGTGTGTGTGTATTTATAAAGATAAAAGGTGGCTTACCGGTGAATATGGGCACGATCGTTGGAGGTGCTCAAAATCCAGGGGTTAAGTCAGCGATATAAATACAAAGTGCTCAATACAAAGTAGAGCAAATTTATTAAAGAAATAGATACAATATAAACCTACTCGAGTTTCACCATAAGGATCTTCAGGATTTAACCCTGACGATCCTTATGGTGAAACTAGAGTAGGTTTCTATTGTATCCATTTCTTTAATAATATATATATATATATATATATATATATATATATATATATATATATATCAGCTTCGACTATGGTAAGCCGGAGAATGTGTTCATATGTGTGACAGTGAGTAAAAACAAAGCTGGTCGCCTGGGCCATCTGCGTGCTCACAACTGAACTAGTTGTAGAGATGGCCTTCATCTGTGAAGAAGTAGCAATCACCGTCCTTCTACAATGATAGGTTTGGCATTAAATAACCTTTGTAGGTTGATATGCCATTAAACAAAGAAATCAACTCAGGCAAAATTTTAAATCCTACCTGTCTGCCTTTAGCCAATAAACGAACGCTCACGCGATTTTTATTTTCCCAGACTTTGGCAGCAGCAGCAATCGTGACGTGTCACCTGTCAATTATACCTCTAAAAATGTCCGACACATCAGCCATCCAGTGTACCGAGGGTGGTGGGGACCATTATATCACACAGTGGATCTCTATGCATCTGTCTTTTTCTACTGCCCGTCTGGCAGACAAACATGGTAATAACTGTCTGTTAATGTTATGTGGTGCGGTTGGCGTAATGGTTATGGTAAAAGAAAATGGGTTCGGCAAGCCGAGTTTAATTTTTACGTGGCGATTAGCTTTTACCTGCGCGCCAATGCTTTTGATAAAAGGCATGAACTCATCTTCCCTTCTGTTGGAATATTTTGGATATACAAGGTGTGCTACAATACACCACTTAAATTTATAGACTAGGCGAGGTGACGTGGTTTAAACCTCAGCCAATCAACAACACTAATGCGTGGCTGGTTGACTACTTAATCACTGCTACTGAGAGACGTCCATTTGAAATCATTGACGAACGACTTGCAATATTGAGGAGCACCAAGGAACCTCCAAAGGATTCTTTACCATGGATTTCCGCTGGACAAGCGTTCTTGCTTGGAGCCCAGAGGATGGCCCTTTCTCCGTGGAAAGACGGTCTGTTACAAAGGGACACCCACACATGAACACCCACACATTTAGATATAGACATGGACGCACAAACACAGTTAGACACACGCATACAAACCGAAATGTGGATAAACACACAAAATATTCAAGTACTCAGACACAGACACATAGATACACACATAGTCACATGGTACTATACAAAGAGAAACATGGACACACACAAAAATAACGGAAAGACATACACACAAAGAAAAATAAATGATTTTACATAAGAATATTGCTATAAGAATGCATTGGAAATGATTTTACTATAAGAATACATTGGAAATGATTTTACTATAAGAATGCATTGAAAATTTTTACTATAAGAATGCATTGGAAATGATTTTACTATAAGAATGCATTGGAAAGATTTTACTATAAGAATGCATTAAAATTATTTTACTATTAGAATGCATTGGAAATGATTTTACTATAAGAATGCATTGAAAATTATTTTACTATAACAATACATTGGAAATGATTTTACTATAAAAATACGTTGGAAATCATTTTACTATAAGAATACATTGGAAATAATTTTACTATAAGAATGCATTGGAAATTATTTTACTATAAGAATGCATTGAAAATTATTTTACTATAAGAATGCATTGGAAATGATTTTACTATAAGAATGCATTGGAAATGATTTTACTATAAGAATGCATTGAAAATTATTTTACTATTAGAATGCATTAGAAATGATTTTACTATAAGAATGCATTGGAAATGATTTTACTATAAGAATGCATTGGAAATTATTTTACTATAAGAATGCACTGAAAATTATTTTACTATTAGAATGCATTGGAAATTATTTTACTATAAGAATGCATTGAAAATTATTTTACTATTAGAATGCATTGGAAATGATTTTACTATAAGAATGCATTGAAAATTATTTTACTATTAGAATGCATTGGAAATGATTTTACTATAAGAATGCATTGGAAATGATTTACTATAAGAATGCATTGGAAATTATTTTACTATAAAAATGCACTGAAAATTATTTTACTATAAGAATGCATTGGAAATGATTTTACTATAAGAATACGTTGGAAATTATTTTTACACACACACACACACACTTGGATATAACCTTAGTAACACACACTTAGATACACACATATACTGTTACGATTTTATGGGCCATCCTTTAAACATTAAACAAACAGCAAAAAGACATACACCAAGATATATGTATAGACACACGGTGCTATGAAAAGCCAAATATGGACACACACACAACTAAACACATGCATCTTGGTCTACAGAGCGACACACACTCATAAAGAAACGGTGTTAAACAAACAACAAAAGGACATACACCAAGATATATGTATAGACACACGATACTATAAAAAGCCAAATATGGACACACACACAACTAAACACATGTATATTGGTCTACAGAGCGACACACAACCATAGAGAAACAATGTTAAACCATCTACAAAAAGTCATACACCAAGATACACGTATAGACACACGGTGCTATACAAAGCCAAATATGGACACACACCCAACTAAACACATGTATATTGATCTACAGAGCGACACACATCCATAGAGAAACGGTGTTAAACAAACAACAAAAAGACATACACCAAGATTTACGTATAGACACACGGTGCTATACAAAGCCAAATATGGACACACACACAACTAAACACATGCATATTGGTCTACAGAGCGACACACCCCCATGAAGAAACGGTGTTAAACCAACAACAAAAAACATACACCAAGATTTACGTATAGACACACGGTGCTATACAAAGCCAAATATGGACACACACACAACTAAACACATGCATATTGGTATACAGAGCGACACACACCCATAGAGAAATAGTGTTAAATAAACAACAAAAAGACATACACCAAGATATACGTATAGACACACGGTGCTATACAAAGCCAAATATGGACACACACACAACTAAACACATGCATATTGGTATACAGAGCGACACACACCCATAGAGAAACGGTGTTAAACAAACAACAAAAAGACATACACCAAGATTTACATATAGACACACGCTGCTATACAAAGCCAAATATGGACACACACACAACTAAACACATGCATATTGTTCTACAGAGCGACACACCCATAGAGAAACGTTGTTAAACAAACAACAAAAAGACATACACCAAGATTTACGTATAGACGCACGGTACTATACAACGTCAAATATGGACACACACACAACTAAACACATGCATATTGGTCTACAGAGGGACACACACCCATAGAGAAACAGTGTTAAACAAACAACTAAAAAGACATAAACCAAGATATACGTATAGAAAACACGGTACTGTATATAAAAACATACAAAACGCTAACATTAGGTCTACACTAACATAAGACCCATCACTCATAGACACACTGTTTTATGCAAATTGAAAATATTCCTTATAGTGTTTATTGCAGCCAGTAGATTTGTATATGTCAAATCGCATTTGTAAAAGGCGACATATTTGTCACTTTCTTTAACGTCAACTGTTGTTTTGAATGTACAGCACTTGATTAGAAAAACCCTATTCTTTTTTCTTATTCCCAGAGGAGCAATTCCTCTTAAAGGCAATGAAATAACTGTCCGGAGATTTATGGCAAAGTCAGCAAGACAGTGACACAAGCTTTCACGTCTTCCCGTCTCTCCGCATCAATAGGGACTAATTAACATTTTTGGTCTTTTTTTTCTTCTTTTCTCAACAGGACAGTTGCTCGGGGGCGCCGAGGGGAGCTGAGAATCGTTTCTCGGAGAGTAACAATTCACGTTCAAGCGAAGAGTCGACGTCATTATATTATCGAACAATGCTTTCTCTTCCGGCGTTTTTGCTTTACACCTTCAAGATACCCGGAGGAATTTTGGTCGTTCAAAAGAGCGTGGAACGGTTAATCATTATTATTATTTTTTGTCGGTGGACAAGCTGGGAGGTTTTCGTGGCAAGTAACTCTCATTGATGGCCATCGCACTCTTACTACCGTGTTTCTCTGTAGATGAGACCTACCTGCAAAACCTACCTACCGAACGTGATTTTACAAGGATGGCTTTGGCATTAAATAACCCACGAAAGTTGTTTCTCTAAATTTTTGAAATGAGGCTTGATAATTTGCATTTTTTGATTATTCGGACTATTGTCCTCATCTTTATTATTATCTACACTATTTCTCTGAATTTTTGAGATGAGGCTTGATAATTAGTATTATTTGGATTATTCGGACTATTGTCCTCATCTTTATTGCTATCTGTACAACGTTTCGGCCGATGTGCCCTCCGGCCTTCTTCAGATATTTCTTGTATAGATAATAAATACGAGGACAATAGTCCGAATAATCCAAATAATACAACGAAAGTTGATATGCCATTAATCAACGAACCCAAATCAAACTAAATCCTATGATAGATTCGGGGGTGGGGGGCGTATCATAGATTCAGGGGCAATCATGGATTACGAGATCATGGGAGCCAATCACTGGCCCTGTATGTAATGTAGTAACTGAATTGCAAACGCTGGTTAGACGAGTAACAATGAGTCAACCAAAGGAACTCTAGCAGTATGGGCGAGAAACAGTCACACAAGATTTTGGGATTTTTAAAAGTGTCTGTCTGTTACTGTGTTTCCTCCAAAATAAGACCTGTCTACAAAATAAGACCTAGCGTTTTTTTCATAAACCCTCCCATTAAAATAAGTCCTAGTTGAGAGCAATGACATTCCAGAGGTTACTTTCTTTTTCTTTAGTTTTGTTTTCATTCATTCATTTGTCTATGTACTCGAATTATCAATATTTTTCTTTTGGTTCTTTTTTTTGTTCTTTTTTTTGTTCTTTTTTCTTTTCTTTCTTCTCTCCTACTTCATTTCATTTTTTTCTCCTTTTCTTTTTTTTCTATTTTTCTCTTTTCTTTTCTTTTTTCTTCTCTTTCTTTTTTCTTTCTTTTTCTTTTCGTTATTCGCTTCTTTATTTATTTTTTTATTCTATTTTTTTCTTTTTTTTTACTTCTGATTTTTTAAATTTTTTTCTCATCTTTTTTCTTTGGCTAATAAATTTGCAGTACCTAATTTGTTCTCAAGAACTTTCGGTCCCTTCAAAGATCATCATCGTGTATATGTATATTGCAAAAAAAAATTACAACCTTTTAAGTGTTCTAGCTCTGTTTATACTGATGATATGTAGAAGCGTTTATTCAATTTTATTTTCTATAAATTATATTATCCATTTGGCAATTTGAAAGTATTAAACAAAAATTTGTAGACAAAAGATGTGTGCAATATTTAGCCAAATATGTCTGGATGATATTATTTTTTGAATGAATTGTCGTCAATGAATTTTTGAATAAAAGACCATATTAATGGTAAATAAATGTAGACCGTAATTTCTGTTTATTTAGAAATGTCGTTTTTCGACATCTATTAATAATGAAGATTGGCTTCCGGTTTTTGTCTGTAACAAAAATTACGTCACTTCTTATGTCACATTACCCAAAATTGTCATAACAGAATAAATACACTCACAATTTGAACATGCAACATTAGACAGTCCTCATTGTTTTTTAAAACAAGTTTTAATAAATACATGACTGGTATTATATATCTATATATAGTTTGTTTTATATTAATACATATTTAAAGTTTACATTTCAAATTGTTTTATTTTTTAATCCTTTAATGAATTTGATGATTTTATTTACTTAGGGTACAAACTCGCTGCCATTGAATTTTTTACTCCCACCCCTCAGGCAATATGTTTCAAAAATCTATTTTTACATCGCCCGGAGGGTGTTTTTATTTTGTACTAGTATGTAGAATAAGACATACTGGTAACGTCAAGCCCTTGCACCTATATGTTTGTCTTGACTCTATTACCCTTATACCAAGCCCCAAATCTTTTTATCATATGTTGTAACCCAATTGCTCACATTGGTCTCCAATAATTTAGAAAGATTATTTTTCCTCAAATTTCTCTTCAACTTGATAATATGGTGACTGAGGGTCTTAGTGTTCAGGGTATGACGTTCAAATGCATCTAGTGGTGAAGTTCCAATTTTGGAGCTCCGAGAAATGTAGAGTACAACTTTGTTTTCATTACTCCCAGGTCCACTCTGACCCAGAGTGATAGTACTTGTTGGGGTTCCATTTATGGGTTAAATCGAAAAAATGAGTTAAAATGGGTTTGATAAAATTGAGTTTTAAAAATGTAGGCCCGTTGAAAAGGGCTTAAAGAAAGTCCTGTGTTATGGAATCCTTTGGTGATCGTATAAGTCCTATCCTGCGTATTGGTAAAGGTCCAGTGATTTAATCCTATGTCCGTCGTCAATGAGTGTTACAGTAATTATGACCAGTAGGGTCAGTTAAGTATTGTATCAGCTCCAGAGTACTGCCAGTGATTGGCCAAGAAATAAATCACATAGTCTCGCTTAGTCTAAGTAAGAGCAAGAATCTAGCACACACCTTATATACTAAAAAATTAGGAGGTGCGTGGTCTAATGGTTAGAGTAGTAGGAAATGGACTCGTCAACGCGAGTTCAATTCTTGGACGAAGCCGTTGGTATTTCACATGGCGCTAATACCCTTGGGAAAGGTATGAATCCAATTCTCCCTCCAGCTATGGATAAATAGCAGGGCAGAATGGACTCTTTAACCATCGCTAGGTAACCAGTCTAGGAAAAGGAAAACTCTGAATTCAAACCTGTTAAACTCCGCTTAAGAAATTGACCTTGTGTCGCATCCTGCTCGTGCTGAGGGGTTGGTAAATATATATATACTAAAAACTCTCAACAATGAAACAAAACGTATTCGGAATAAAATAACCCAACAAGAGTCGAAATGAAATAAAATCTAGTCAACCAGCCAACAGATGAGTGAGAATAGGCATTGTACGATGTTAGTCTTCATCATCACAAAGTCGTGGAGAACTACAAAATTAGAATCTACTACAAACTTATGACATCCCTGTCGACTGGGGCATTAGAATACAGTGACACAATGGGGCACCCTTTTGGCCGTTCGTGATTACCATAATGCTTAAGGATGGAATCCAAATGGCTGGCAGTCTATGACATGAAACACTCCATGTTGGCCCTTACTTAGGCTAGACGATCGGTCGGAGAAGCCCCCTCCCGGTTGGAATTAGTCTGCTAAGTCTGGCCATACGGAGTAGACGTGATACGTCGAAACACTATGTCTGTGGATGACAAAAACACACACACGCACACACACACACACACCACACACATATATATATATATATATATATATATATATTTGGTCGCATAGGTCAGTAACCATGAGTTGATTCTATGTACACGCTATCTTAACTTATATATATATATATATATATATATATATATATATATATATATTATAATATATATATATAAGTAAAGAAATAACAAAAGACTTAGCGATTTAGCATCATAGTCTATTTCAGGGAGCTAGAAATAGACTATAATTCTAAATCTCTAAGTCTTTTGTTATTTCTTTACTTATATATTTGCTCTGTGACTCTAGCATTAAGAGCACACATTGAGCTCTCAAACTGCGACAGGTTTTTTTAAATAAAACTCTTGTGTCGTAATGAAGATTTCTTCTCTGGACTTTTGGATTATATATATA
Organism: Doryteuthis pealeii; assembly: GCA_023376005.1. Lineage (NCBI taxonomy): Eukaryota > Metazoa > Mollusca > Cephalopoda > Myopsida > Loliginidae > Doryteuthis > Doryteuthis pealeii. The sequence continues at coordinate 120,720,558 of CM042149.1, forward strand.
TATATATATATATATATATATATATATATATATGTATGTAAAATTTTAATTAGTGCTACGACGGTATCCATTACATCAGGCGCCTCCACAAAAAACAAAAATAAACGGCTTGGGTACATATCTACTACACAAAAACAACGGTAATATTCTTCAGGTATCATGACAAACAGTCAGCAATGTTAACGAATCACTGAAGGATAAAAGAGTGTGAAACTTTTTTCAGTTCAGTCCAAGCTGACCAAGAATTATTTCACAGTGAAGCAACGCATAAAAAGAAAATGGCCATATGCATTTCACAATGAAAAAAAAATGTTTTATCACTTAATATGTTCCCGTGCCAATATTTACGCGGTAAAATTTTCCCGCCTTTATTCGCGCATGGAACATTTTTTTCCCGCCTTTATGTTGATAAAATGGAAACTGACATTCAACACGACGGTATCTGACTTATGATCTCGTTTAACGGTGAGAATTGTTCGTCCGTGATTTCAACGGGAAATAAAAAGGCGGGGAATTGAGGCAAATAAGGAAGAACCAAAGACATTTAATGCCGATAGTCGTCCAATAGCAAGAATGCTTGAAGGATTCCATTTTTTACTTCTTCGATCAAGCTTAAAATTTTCGCGCCTTCAATGAAACAAAGAAATAAAACTATTGCTTTTATATCAGTAACTGACAAGATGGCTGCATTTGATCGGTTTGTGTTAAGGAAAGTAATCGACCAGGCACCTTGGGATGAATAAAAAAAAACACACGCTTATTTTATATCTTTAGATTTCCATCTTTGTGCAATGTGAAATCACATAGAATTGGATTTCCTTTCTTTGTTATCTATCTATCTATCTATCTACCTATCTATCTATCTTTGTCTGTTTATATCAATCTATCTATCTATCTATCTATCTATCTATCTATCTATCGTAGTCTGTTTATATCAATCTATCTATCTATCTATCTATCTATCTATCTTACTTGCTTGCTATTTCTTTTAGTATCTTCTTTCTTTCTCTCTGTCTTTCTTTATTTCTTTCTTTCTTTTTATGTTAAGATCTTTCCATCTATTTATCTATCTCTACCTTCTTTCTTTCTTTCTTGTTATGGTAAGATCTATCTATCTATCTATCTATCTATCTATCTATGTTAGTCTGTTAATATCTATCTATCTATCTATCTATCACCCCGTCTGTGTGTTTCAGTTTCTTTGTTTCCTTATTTCTCAGTTTGTTCAGATATATCTGATTTAAGTTTCGTAAATCACAATTTTAAGTTATATGTGAACACACACACAAATCACACACACACACACACACACACACACACACACACACACACACACACACACACAGACAATCGATACATGAACCTATTCACTCGATCTCCCAAGCATACAATCACAAATATAACTACACACACACACACACACACATGCGACCACACGTGCACAACCACACAGACATAAAGCTCATATACACGACCACACAAGCACTCAAACATACACACATTACACATCCAAAATCATTCATACATTCTAAAGGTAAATTATTTTTTTTTTTAATTTGAAATCTCTATACATTTTCCTGATGAAAATATTTAATGTTTTTTAGAAATTTAGTTCCCCGGATATATATATATATATATATATATATATATATATATATATATAATAAAGTAATCCACAGACACGTGTTTCGAGGTATCACCTCTCATCAGTGTGGTTATACCGTTTAACAGCTACCTTTGGCCGGGTTCGAGACCCGAATGAACTTTCGTTCGCCAAATCTCTTACCCGTGCGGCCACAAGCAGCTGTCAAATATAGGAGACTATTTAATCGCTACATATCTAAGCGGAAATGAAATTCACTTGAGGCCTCAAACTTTGTTTATGTAAACAGAGCGAGGTTTAGCTGTACGCCGAATACGGTGAATTTTGCAATTAAATCCCTTCTAAGTTAAAAATGAATGGTAAAATGAATGAATGGATGAAAGAAAAATGAATGAAATGAGGGGGATAAATGAAAAATCCTTTCCAAGAGACCCCTCTCAAAAGTATTAAAACACTAAAACATATAAATCAATAGAAAGTTTTTCGCATCTATTATTAGACTCCTTTGAAGCATCAAGTTGATATAATTATTCTATAAGTTATTAGAGAAGATAAAATCCGTCTCTTATATTCTGATCCATATATTCTGATCCATCTGATACAATGGGAAGGACGTCCATCCTATGTAATATTTGCATCAAACTTTGGTAGAAATTACTGTAACAATCATTATACATGTTGTGGGGTTTTAAGGGGTCAAATAAGAACAAAACGACGGGTAACAAATGTAGGAAAATGTATTAACAAAAGAGTAGACAATTACAGTACAAAGAAGTAGGAATTACGTCCGACAAATAGAGTTATGAGCTGACTCGCATTGGCTTACTCTACAAGCCATAATTGTTCCTGTTACTTATAGTAACCGTCGGCGCATTCCATTAGTCTATAGGGTATATCACCTATAACACCCCCCACCTAAGATTTCACTCCACAGGAGTCCTAATATTTTTTTCTCTTGGGATTTATATTGATAAATTCCGTCGCTCTTCGTTTTCTTGAAGAGTGGCGTTGTTGAGGGGCTGTTTGTTGAGTAGGTAAGCTAAATGTGTCGTATATGACACCCATTACCTCCTCTTGTTCCGGTACATACAGTCCCTGTACCTGGTCTATAGGGTATATCACCTATAACAATACAGCACTAATTTTGATATAGGAATCATTCAATGTTGGGATCAAATTTCACACACACACACACACACACACACACACACACACACATATACGCTCGTACACACGTGTACACACAACCAAGTACATTTATTCCATCAAAAATACACAGTACACGCAGAACACACACAAATATATTTTACACAGTTCTTCCACAGGATCAGAATGCGACAAAAGATACAATTTTTAACTGATTTTCATAGGTCGAAATTAAGAGTTTTCCTTCTCCTAGATTGGTTGTCATACCAAGGGGATGGTTTCGTTAGCTCTGTTACAATTTTAGTGGCCATCATTTATGCTTCAAACAAGAGCGCTTGTCCATCCTTAGTAAAGCATCCTTTAGTTGCTCCTTGGCGCTCTTCAGAAATTGCAATTCCTTCGTCAATGATTGCAAATGGACGTCTCGCAGTATCAGCGATTAAGTAGTTAACCAGTTACATATTCGGGCTGTTGATTGGTTGATGTTTAAACCATGTGACTTGCTTCGTCTATAAATTTAAGTGGTGTATTGGAGCATGGCTTACATCCAGCAAATAATCCAACCAGCTTAAAATTTAAACTCCTTACTTGCCCCCTAATGGTTACCAACTGACTGACCTTTTAAAAATGCCCAAATCTCGTTTGATCGTTTCTCACACTTACCGCGAGAGTTCCCTTGGTTAATACTGTACTAGGTATTGCTTGGAAGGCTGCGACTGCATTACAGGGCCAGCCCTAAGTTCTCATGCTCCTCTGAATCCATGATACTACCTAGATCTATGATACGCCCCCCAAATCTCTGACCCCCCCAAAAAAATCTATGAAATGCCCGACCAATTTATATGGAATTGGCTTGATTTGGTTTCTTCGTTTAGTGGCATGTCAACATTCTTGCATTATTTAATTCCCAAAGGTATTACTCCGAAATTAAACGTAATAGCGCGATTGGCGTTCGAACTCACTTACTACGATGTTGTAGTCCAGCACGTTTGCCACTACTCCACAGGGTCTACATCAAATCTATAATACACCTCCTCGAATCTATGATACGGTGCTCCCACTCTACTACACGCCAATTCTTATGTGTCAAAAGCACACTAGTATTCTTTTTTTTCAGAAAAGGATTTGTCAAGAATCTACACAGCCGTGGCTCACATGCTTGTAAAATTGAGAGCCTGTAAAAATGGATTTAAAAAAAAGTTTTATAATGATTACAGAACATAAATATGTAAATTTTATAAATTAATATTCAGAGAAAAGATATGAAACCCACCCTCCTGTAGCCCTCAAGTTTGGTCCCCCCACCGCAAGCGGGCGTTTCAGAGTACCTGGTGACCCTGGTTACTTATAGCATCCATACCGCAAATAAAATAAGTTACAATGATACTCTACTATTTAACTTTAACCATAAAATCATTGTTGGTTGGGTGAATTTTACGGAATATCAATCCTTGTTGGGTTATTTTATTTATACGTCTATTATTATTATTATTATTAGTTCTTGATGTATACTCAATTAATTTTTAATGAATTATTATTATTATTAATTCTTGATGTATACTCAATTAATTTTTAATGAATTATTATTATTATTATTAATTCTTGATGTATACTCAATTAATTTTTAATGAATTATTATTATTATTAATTCTTGATGTATACTCAATTAAAAAAAAATCTAAACCTTATTTTAAAAACAATCTTTTAAAACTCATTTTTTCTATTTAACCCATAGATAGGGCCTTAATAAGTACTACCACTCCGGATCAGAGTGAACCTGGGAGTAATGACGATGAAGATGTTCTCAAAATCCCACAGCCCTAAAATTGGAAGAATAGATGCAGTTTTACATAGAATTATGCTGGAAAATATTATGATCTGTTATGTACGTTAAAAATAGGGAAAAACGATTTTTATCAGGCTGATCCGGGTTTTCTGTGTCCTGGGTATGAAGCTAAACTGCATTTAATGGTGAAGTTCCAATTTTGGTGTTCTGGGGAGTGTGGAGTACCCTATAAACAACATTACTACCAGGTTCCATCTGACTTGGAGTTATAATCTATTGGTTAAGTAGAAAAAAATTATTTAAAAAATGCGTTTAAAAA
>CM042149.1:120740411-120749796 GCA_023376005.1 Doryteuthis pealeii
GATATATTGAAAATATATATATATATATATATATATATATATATATATATATATATATAGCAGGATGTGACACGAGGGAAATTTCTTAAAGGGACTTTACCAGATTTGAATTCAGAGTTTTCTTTTCCTAGATTAGTAACCAATGTTAAAGACCCGAGTCTGCTTTACTATCTACCCATAGCAGGAGGGAGAGTAGTTTGATGCATCCCTTTCCCAATGCCATTAGCGCTATTTGAAATGCAATAAATCCTCGGTCCGGTATTGAACCCGGTCCACGAGTCCATTTCCTAAGATTCCAACTATTGCATTCCTCACCTCCATAAAGTTTATCTATGAGGCGCTTGAGGTGTAATGGTATTTGTTATGGGAAATGGACGCGATATCCCGTGATATTTGTATTTCACATAGCGCTAATAACCTTGGGAGAGATATAAATCCAACTATCCTCCCTCTAGCTCTGGGTAAATAGTAGAGCAAACTGGACTCTTTAACCTTGGTATTGCAACTGGTCTATGCTGTTTGTATATATTTACCAACCTTTCCACACGAACAGGATATGACACAAAATCAATTTCTTAAGCGGACTTTAAAGGTCTGAATTCAGAGTTTTCCTTCTCCTAGACTGGTTAACTAGCCAAGATTAAGAGCCCAGTATGTCCTGATATTTACCCATAGCTGGAGTGAGCGTAAGATTCATACCTTTCCAAAGTGTATTAGCGATATGTGAAATGTAAACAGCTTCGTCCAGGAATTGAACCCGGGTGTACGAGTCCATTTTCTACGACTCTAACCATTAGACCATGCGCCTCCATAAAGATACATACATTCAATTACAAATGACTCCTTACAATTCAAAAATTATTCAATCCCTTACAAGAGTGCTACAAAAATTTCTTTGCGTACTACTAAACCTTATTTAATTGAAATATTACAGTTTTCCTTCTCATAGACCGGTTACCTAGCCAAGGTTAAGAACCTATTCTTCCCTGCTATTTTCCCATAGATAGAGGGAGAGTAGTTAGATTCATTCCTTTCCAAAGGGCATTAGAGATATATGAAATACAAACAGCTTCTTCCGGGATTTGAACCCGGGTTGACGAGTCCGTTTCCTACGACTCTAACCATTAGACCACGCGCCTCCATAATTTTGTGATACGATAATAGTGCATGTTGTATGCGGCTATCAACCCGTTGAGCAAGACTGTTAGAGATTTACTTGGATGATAATACGATAAATCGCGAGATTGATAATACAAGAGCTGCAACATGCTCCAGTGATTACTGATGCTGATACACTAAAACCAATTCAACAAGTTTGCACTTCAAATTGATGAGCCCACTCGTGTCAATAACCGTGCTCATTTAATGCCGTTCGTATATTATGCACACCGCGGTATGTTGAACGAAGATGCGCAATTCCGGAGAATACGACAAAGGGTGAGAATTATCTACAATTTGTGGAGTTCTTGGATGGATAAACACGGACTGAAGTTTCCGGATGTAACTGATGGTCGTGCCGATAGGGAACAAGGAAGTGTTGGCGGATTAATCCAGGATTTCCCGATAATTCAAGGCAAATATAACTTTGTTCACACGTCGGTTGATACAAGTTAGGGGCCCCCGCATACTAAATTAGAAAAATGTAGAGTCGGATAATTCACATCAATTGAAAGTATCACAGCCTGCATGGTACCAACTAGGGCCAATAATATGAGATACGCCCTCGCTAGTGCGTACATATCTATCTATCTATCTATCTATCTATATATATATATATATATATTATATATATATATATATATATATATATTTCAATGTGATAATTCACATCAATTGAAAGTATTCACAGCCTGCATGATACCAACTAGGGCCAATAATATGAGATACGCCCTCGCTAGTGCGTACATCTATCTATCTATCTCTCTCTCTCTCTCTATATATATATATATTTCATGTGATAATTCACATCAACTGAAAGTTTTCACAGCCTGCAGGATACAAACTAGGGCCAATAATCTGAGACACGCCCTCTTTAGTACATACGTCTATCGCTCTCTCTCTCTCTCCTCTCTCTCTCTCTCTACATCTATATCTATTTATCTATCTAACTATATCTATCTATCTTTCTATCTCTCTCTCTCTCTCTCTCTATCTATCTATCTCTTAATCTATCTCGCTTTATCTCTCTCTCTCTCTCTCTCTCTCTCTCTCCTCTCTCTCTAATATATATATATATATATAATATATATAACTATCTATCCTCTCCTCTATTTCTCTCTCTCTCTCTCTCTCTATCTATCTCTTTCTATCTATCTATATTTCATGTGATTATTCACATCAACTGAAAGTTTTCACAGCCTGCAGGATACAAATTAGGGCCAATAATCTGAGACACGCCCTCTCTAGTACGTAAATTTATATCTAACTATCTATCTATATCTATCTATCTATCTATCTATCTATCTCTCAATATATCTATTTCTTTCTCTCTCCCCTTTCTCTCTCTCTCTCTCTCTCTCTCTTTGTGGAACCACTCATGATAAAGTTTATATATATATATATATATATATAATATATTATATATTATATATATATATATAATATATATATATATATATATATATATATAATATATATATTTCATGTGATAAAAGTATTCACAGCCTGCATGATAAAAAATTAGGGCCAGTAATATGAGACGTCCTCTCTAGTACGTACATCTATAAGTATTTATCTCTTTGCCCTCTCTCTCTCTCCTCTCTCTCTCTCTCTATATATAATATATATATATATATATATATATATATATTTCATGTGATAATTCACATCAACTGAAAGTATTCACAGCCTGCAGGATACAAACTAGGGCCAATAATCTGAGATACGCCCTCTCTAGTACGTACATCTATGGGTGTGACGGTGGTTTATTGCCTTTGAAAATGGACACGGTGACGCGAGTTCAAATCAGGGACCGACTGATTGAATTTCACATAGCACTACTTGTTGGATTATTTGGTGATGTAAGCTGTGCTACAATACACAACTTAAATTTATAGACTAAGCGAGGTCACATGGTTTAAACCTCAGCCAAACAACAGCCCGAATGCGTGGCTGGTTGCCTACTTAATCACTGATACTGAGAGAACGTCGATTTACAATTATTGACGAAGGACTTGCAAGGGAAAAACAAAGGATTCTTTACCAGGGATCACGCTCTGCCTAACACAAAGGATATCCGATGGACAAGCGCTCTTGCGTGAAACCTAAAGGATGGCCACTAAAATCGCAACACTACTACCATTGGGAAATGTATGAATCCAACTATCCTCCCCTCAGCTATGGATAAATAGTGGGGGAGTAGCGCAGTTGGGCTCTTAGTAGAATTAGAACTTTGAATTCGACCTTGTGTAACATCATGTCCGTGCGAACTCATTTTAAATACATTTTTAAAACTCATTTTAAAACAAAAATCTATTTATCCCATAAATGTGACCTTAACAGGTACTACCACTCCTGATCACAATGGACAGGGGAATAATGGCAATAAAAGAGTTCTCCACACATCTGGGAGATCCAGAATTGGAACCTCACCATTGAATTCAGTTTAGCATAATACTCAGGAAACAGGGGTACGTGTTATATATATTTACCAACCACTCTGCACGAGCAGGATGCGACACAAGGTCAATTTCTTAAGCGGAGTTTATCAGGTTTGAATTCAGAGTTTTCCTTCTCCTAGACCGGTTGCCTTACCATGGTTAAAGAGTCCAGTCTGCCCTACTATTTGCCCATAGCTGGAGGGAGGATAGGATTCATACCTTTCCCAAGGGTATTAGCGCTAAGTGAAATGCAATTACCAAGTCCAGGATTTGAACTCGGGGTGACGAGTCCATTTCCCAAGACTTTAACCATTACACCACCCGCTTCGGTACGTGTTATACGTGAGTGCATGTTATAGACAAATAAGTACGGTAACAAATTTTATTGTTAGTTCAGTTTAACGTGAGGATAATTACTTTTAGTGAATGGATCACATTGTTTCGTATAATCAATAGGTTATGTAGATATCATAATGAATTGGTATATATATATATATATATATATATATATATATATATATATATATATATATATATACTCTTCACTATATTCAGTGCATAAAAGAATCGGAATGATATGTACTTTTACTAGGTCCCTATTTTCACAATTCAGAACCGATCCGGGGTATTTACTGAAAGACTTGATTATTTGAAGAGTTCATCTTGGATTCCGAAGTCGTTTCTGTGTCTCCGAGGATACAATTCCAGATGAGGGTTTTCGTTTCAAAAGCTGGCCTTTCGCAAATGAGAATCCGAAAATTGAATTTACACAGTCACGTGCAGATTCCTTGTGGATAAAGTAGATTAAAGAATATCCTACTATAGCCGAAAGGAAGTTTAAGGGGCTTATAATACGGGTGACGATCCGAAAGTTTTGCCACCTGGCTATTTCAACGGTCAGTAAAGTAATTCTTAGAGTGTTCTGGGACAAGGGTCTATCACTATTGGTTCCCAATTGCCAAGTCCTTAAAACCAAATTCCTCTTATTTATTAAATAACCCTAATAGAAGCATCAATATAACCATAAATATTATTATAAAATGCCATTCATGGAGCATAAAAGGACTCATCACTATTGATTTCCTTGAAAAGGGTACAAGTGTAAACAGTGCTTCCTATTGCCAAAATTCCCCTTATTTATTGAATAACCCTAATAGAGGCATCAATATAATCATGGACTGCTATTAACTATAAAATGCTACTCATGGAGCATAAAAGGATACAAGGATTACAATAACACCGTTGGATATATATTTACTCCACTTCACGAGTAAGGTATGCCACAAGATACACTTTTAAGCAGAGTTTAACATGGTTGAATTGAAACTTTTCCTCCTAACCTAGACTGGTTACCTAACTGTTATAGGTGATATACCCTATAGACTAATGGAATGCGCCGACGGTTACTATAAGTAACAGGGACAATTATGGCTTGTAGAGTAAGCCAATGCGATTCAGCTCATAACTCTATTTGTCGGACGTAATTCCCACTTCTCTGTACTGAAAATTTCTACTCTTTTGTTAATACATTTTCCTACTATACATTTTCCGAGCTATAAAACAGACCTCAGTGTTATTTACTAAAAGTATTCTTGTAGAAATGGAAGGGCATCTCCTAGACTTGTTACCTAACCAAGGTCAAAGTACTCATTGATTGTAAGAAAAAAACAAGTAAGTGAGAAAAGAGAGGAGAGAATAGAAAGGAAGAAAAGAAAGAAAGGAAGGAAGAAAGAAGAAAAAGAAAGAGTGAATGGGAAAAAGAAAATGGAAAGAAAGAAAGAAAAAAAAAGAAGTAAGCGAGAAAAGAAGAGAAAGGAGAAAAGAGAAAGGAAGAAAAGAAAGAAAGAATAAGTAGAGAGAATGAATTGGAAAAATAGAACGGAAAGAAATAAAAAAGAAAGAAAGGGAGAATAGAAGGAAGAAGAGCAAAGAAAGAAAATGAAAAAAAAAAAGAAAGAAAAAAACGGAAAGAAAGAAAAGGAAGTAAGTGAGAAAAGAAAGAAAGAAAGAAAGAAAGAAAGAAAGAAAGGAAACAAAAGAAAAGAAGAAAAGAAGGAAAGAAAGAAGAAAATGAGAGAGTGAATGGGAAAAAGAGAAGCGAGAAAAAAAAGATACCTGGAGAGATAAAAGTTGGATTCAGCTCATAACTCTATTTGTCGGACGTAATTTCCACTTCTCTTATTGTATTTGTCTACTTTCTGTTAATACATTTTCCTACATTTGTTACCCGTCGTTTTGTTCTTATTTGACCCCTTAAAACCTCACAATACTAACCAAGGTCAAAGTACTCATTTTGCCCTATTATATGTCCATACCTGGAGAGATAAAAGTTGTATTCATATCATTCCCATTCATAATGTTGATAGATTGCTGTGTGCTATCTATCAGGAATATAGATATCACCAATTGGAGAACAAAGAATATAACACTTTTTGTTGTATATCCTTTCTTTACTTCTTACTTCTGGTCGTATTCTCTTCTGGCCGGCTTTGCTATTCTGATCGTCTTTGGTATTTCTATTATCTAACATCTTGACTTGGTCTGGTCTAGCGTCTGGACTTTCTTGGGGACTTCGGTCTGGTTTCTGTTAGGGATTTCTCCTTATCAGAAGCCCTGTGTCATTGTTAGTTTTTTAGGTAATAACACAAGGCTTCGATTTACTTTGATCTTCCTTTATTTTTAAATCCCCAAACCAGATATCTGCGCAGGTGAGACTTACATACTACGAGCTCGGCTCCTACCTTCTAACTGAGACTTACTTACTCTCCTTAAACCAGAAGATAGCGTCTTCTGTGTCTTCCGGTTCTCACGATTTATCCCCAGAAGGCAAGGTGAGAGTGAGGTCAAGCGCCGTCACTCACTCTCAAGGCCATCAGCTGCACTAATCGCCATTATGTTTGTATACTACCTTATATAAGTATTGGGGATCTAATAATTATGTAACATCTTATGAAACACCTTGTAAGTAAAGTTAATTTGAAAATCAACATTCAAAATTCTCTTTTACCTGGAAACAACACCAACAATCATTGCTGGTTAGAAATATAAATTATCTGAGCTATAAAAGCAGACCTCAGTGTTATTTACTAAAATTATTCTTGTAGAAAAGGACGGGCATCTGGTGAGAGTCAAACTAACAAAACTACAAATTTGGTCTTTAAAGTTATTTCGTTAACTGTCACTTTAGACTTGTTTCTTGTCATATAAGCTGGTTTGTATCATGTCAACATGGTTGACAAAGGGAAGAACAGAAAAATACACTTGCCAGAAATTGAAATAAGTGTTACAAAAATAGTTTTTATAAGAATGATTTCAATACTTAGGATTTTACTCTAAAACTGCGAGGAATCGCAGGAATAAAGGGATTGTCTGTGGTCAGGTATCTTTGCAAGTATTATAGACAATGTAAAAAGATTTCCTTACAGAAATACAATATAAAATCATTGTCTATAGCCAGGAATTATTGCACCATTCACGAACAAAAGCAAGATGAAAGAGACAGTGAATGGTTACGAAATTCAAATTTTATAAAAAATAATTATTAGATCTATAATATAAATGCCTTGTTAAAGATTTTACTACAAGAAATCCTTTTTTGTAAGAATTAATATATATATATATATATATATATATATATATATATATATATATATATATTTGAAAGGATAAATAAATAAAGGAAAGAAAATGTTGAATGGATAAAATTATTCTAATGAATTGAAATCATTAAAATAATTTTAATTATTTTATTGAATTCATAATTTTTTATCCATTCAAATTTTCTTTCCTTTATTTATTTATCATTTTAGCATATTGTCGGATTCATTTCCATTTTTCAATTTACAAACACACACACACACACACACACACACCACACACAACACACACACCTGCACACACAGATATATATATATATGTATGAATAATTAAGTAGTTCTGTTTGTATAAGTGTGTTTTATAGGTTCCTCTGCACAGGGACCTTATGAAGTCAAACTTGGGATGTGGCCTCCCTTAGTCCCTAGGAAAGTTATAGGCTCCTCAATCTTACCACCCGATTCGCGGATGTTCTGAAATGTAGGTTTCATGACATCCAAAATGCATCATTTTTGAAAAATCTCATTCATTTTAACACATGTTAGAAAAACATAATTTACTTATTCTAGTTATTAATTAAAGGCTGGTTTAGCTCAGTCGGTAGAGCGTTCGGCTAAGAATCACACAATTCCTGCGTTCGATACCGGCCCTCGTCAACTCAGCGTATGAGTACCACAGGGATCTGTGCGGTAAAGTAAGGAGCTGATGGTTGGTGTGGCACTACATCTCAAACCCCCAAAACAATCTCCTTGGTCTAGTGCTAGGGAAAAGGGGATATACTCCCTCGCTGTCTGGCTGATACCGACATTAGGCCGCCCCGACGACTTTCCTTTACTTTAGTTATTAATTCTATTTAATACGTAATTATTATTTTTCATTAATATAGCCAATTTTTTCGCTAATATAACTAAATTTTACTATTTGATTTGACGCGCCAGCGCAATAAAAATGTCCTTAAATATTTGTATCAATGGCAACTTTATAGTGAAGTTGGAATTCAGTTTACCTTCCAAAGATGGGTTGCCTAACTTAGCTAACGAACCAAGTATCTTCTGCTATTTACTTAAGAAGTGATGGTTTCATGCCTTTATTTAAGGCATTAGCGCGAAGTGAAACGCAAAGAGTTGTATTAGGATTTGAACTCGGGTCGCTGATTTCAATTTTGCCCTTAAATATTGTATCAATACAGTACTAATTTTTCTTATTAAAAACCTAACAAAAAAATTAGGGTGTTTTGGGCTGGAATAAGATAATGGCATTTCATGGGAATATTTGATATATAAGGAAAATTGAGTTACAAACAGAAAAAAATAAATTCATAAATCAAAGGTAGCACTGTAATAGATTCTTCAAAGATTTTTAATTTTTGTATCAATATTATTCTAATTAATTCTCAGTGCTTCTATTTGAAATACATTTTATATATTTGCCACATTCTTGTAAATTTCCTATTTGCATGTTCTTGTAATTCAAAAGTATATTTCAAATTCTTTGGGTGAGATATTTTTATCAAGATGGGATGGTCAATGTCTAAAGATAAGATTTACCTTTTTTTTTTTTTAAAGTATTTTGTTATATATCTTGATTGTGGCTTGTATGCTGAAAAGTAAACACCTTCACCTTTCAGCACTGCTGGCGTTTTTTTTTTTGTTTTTTTTTGTTTTTGTTTCTTCCATACCCTCGAAATTTTTTCAACACCAAATTTAACTGGGATTTTTTTCACTGAAGTCTGAGTTCTTCTCAGTATTTTATTGATTTTAAACCGTGCTATGGTCTGGATTGTCTCCAATTCTTCTCTGATTTCCTGTTCCGGTCTCTTTGGGAAGATGATTCCAAGAGTCCATTTTCTTTTCTGGTCTATTGTTTATCATTAGACGACCAATTTGACATAGTGTAGTTTCGTAGTATTTTTGTATGAATGAAGTTTAATTTTGTGAAAAAAAGAAATCATAAAAAAAGGGAAAATGATAGATCATGTGGAATGAAAACATTTTGTAAAGAAACCTTTTTAAAAAAATGGGATTTTTTGTTTATATTTTTATAAACCAACCAACCAACCACTATGGTAAAATAGTAGGACAGTGGGCTCTTTAACCTTGGTTAGGTAACAGTTTTGGAGAAGGAAAACACTGAATTCAAACCTGTTAAAACCTATGCTTAAAGAAATTGCTTGTTTCATGTCCTGCTTGTGC
>CM042149.1:120749896-120777396 GCA_023376005.1 Doryteuthis pealeii
ACAAAGAAAAGGACCCCACGTGTGACGAAAAAAAAAAAAGGAGCCTGTGAGAAACGAGAGAGAAAAAAAAAAAAAAAAACAGAAGTAAAAGAAAAAAGAAAGAGCAACAACAGCGAGCATTTGAAGAGAAAAAAGGGCTTAAAAGAAAAAAAAAAAAAAAAAAAAAAAAAGACCCACCTTGAAAAAAGAAAAGGGAGCAACCTTTTAAAATCTTATTAAAGGAGATGAACGACAACAACGAGTCAACAGGACAATTGAGAACTTAAAAAAAAAACAAAAAAAAAACGGACCCACGTGTGAAGAAAACAAAAAGAATTTAAAAAAAAAGAAAGGGAGCCACGTGTGAAGAAAACAAAAAGATTTAAAGAAGAAGAAAGACTTATAAAAGAAGAGAAACAGCCCACGTGGAGAAAAAAATATACGTCACGTGTGAATTTAAAAAAAAAAAAAGAAAAGACGGAATTAATGAACATTAAAGAAAAAAAAGAAAGAACTTTTTTTTAAAAAAAGGAAAAATATACGTAGAAGTAACAAGGTAGTGGATATTTTTTTTTTTTCTCTCTTTGTTCTGCAAAATTGTGCATTTAAAAAAAAAAAAAAAAAAAAAAAAAATTTACTGTTATTATATAAATTACGTATTAGTGTAAGTTTTCTGTTGCCTGGTGATTGAAATTGTTTTCGCGAAATGGAGTCGCAAATGTTTAAAGATTTTTTTCAGGTCTCACCGCAGAAACTGGTCGAGCAAAATCTGTAACTAACTCATTAAAAAGTGACAGCTATTTGAAAAGAATTAGGCCACTAATGAGCAGGGCGGACGCACATTACGAGTCTTGGGTCGACGATATGGAACGATATTTCCTAATAAGCAAGGCCAGGAGGGAGAGAAAAGCCAAGCGACCCTTCTCACGACTGGTGGGAAGTTGGCAGTTATATCCAAGGGTTATTTGGGAGAACCAAAACGTATCTTGGGGAAGATTTGAAATACCTGCTCAGAGAATACTACGGGATAGACTCTAACCCACATGAATTTTTTTTGCAGTTGGTAGGGCGTCCGACAGGGCAGACACGAAGCCCTGCAAAAATTACTGGCAAAGAATTCTCCATTTAGCGGGCAAAGCATATAAGGACACAAACAAAAGTGACCAATAGTGAGGGAACAAGTCAAAAGGTTTTTTATTGAAGGGCTAAAGGACCCTGGAGTTAAGCTAGCTGTGCTAAGGGATGAAACCGCCTACAGTCGAGGCTGCTTATCAAAAAGCTATCGCAGAAGATAAGTGGCGGAGTAGGATAACAGCTCCCTCTCAAATGGAACCTGAGCCCATGGAGGTCTGTCACGCGAGAAGACGAAGGACACACATGGACACACCAGTGACAGAAACTAAGGGGCCCAACAGATACTGGGATAGAGGGAATCCCACAACAGAACAGAGATTCGCTCAGCCAGTGGACGCAACAGAGACAGGATAATAGAATGCTGGAGATGTAGAAAAAAAGGTCATACGTGGCGGCAGTGCTGGTGGCAGCCTTCGAATCAGGGAAACGGAATTACACCGCCCGCTGCGACCCGAGCGGCGGAAACGCTCATTACCGACGTATGTGATTGGTAATATGGGTTCACCGAATTCAATTACTATTAAATTGGGGTCCACGACCTTCAGGCCTTAATAGACACCGGGGCAGAGGTATCCGTTATTAATAGCAGGGCGTACCGAGCGCTAAACCCTAGACCTAAATTGACGAACAAAAAAATAAATCTACAAACAGCTAATGGCTCCTCCCTGACAATGGAAGGATTGGCTTATCTACAAGTTAAGATAGGGAAGCGCATAATACCCCACGAGTTTTTCGTAGTGAAAAATTTAAATAGGAACATCATACTAGGGCGTGATTGGCTGAAGCAGAATAGGGCTCGTATATACTTCGACTTAGGGGCCCTCCGAATTGATAATGAGTACGTAGCACTGGAAGAAGATAAACATATTTCATCGATAGTTCGATTAGACAAACCGGTCGTGCTGAAACCCCAACACATACACACGTGTGTGGGGAAAACACAAATTAACAGTGTGAACCGAGACACCTACCAAACAGAACAGCTAACTTCAGGATATTTGAGCAACCTATATGGAGTATCAGTGGCCAGCGCAGTAGTCACGTTGGATAAGTCACAAAAAAGTCCCGATAATGATAATGAATAATACAAACCAGACGATATCGCTGAAACGGGGCTGCCCAGTAGCTAAGCTCCATGAGACTGCTAAGATAAACGAAATTTCCAGGGTTGACAGGACGACATACCGACTTAAGGATGAAGAGCTAGATAAAGTCGAGGTACCTTCAGAATTTAGAGAGAAAGTAATGACATTGCTAAGGAAAAACATGGATTTATTCACTAGTGAAGATAAAGATTTAGGGAGAACCGACACGGTGAAAATGAAAATTGACACCGGGGAGCATAAACCCATAAAGAAACAGCCCTATCGCACTCCTCTTCGACAGAGAAAGTTAGTAGACAAAGCTATCAATGAAATGCTCGAAGCCGGATTGTAGAACGCTCCAGAAGTCCATGGGATCCCCGATAGTTTTGGTTGAGAAGAGAGACGGCAGTAAGCGATTCTGCGTGGATTTCAGAGCCCTGAACAAAATTACAAAAAAAACGCCCACCCGCTCCCAGTCATCGATGATATCCTGGCAAGCCTGGGGACAGCAAAATATTTTTCTAAGCTGGACTTGAAATCTGGTTATTGGCAGGTAGAGCTGCACGAAGAGGATAAGGAAAAGACAGCATTTTACGTGTCACCGAGGACTCTTTCAATTCAATGTTATGCCTTTCGGGCTTGCTAATGCACCCGGGATATTCCAGGAATTAATGTCAGTAGTTTTAGAAGGACAAGAAGAGTACGCGCTAGCATATTTAGACGACATCCTGATATTTTCTGACACTGTGGAGAACCACGTGAGGCATATACAAGAAGTTCTGGGGAGCCTGAGGAGACACGAATTGAAATTAAAACCTGCTAAATGCGAGTTTTTTAAAAAAGAGACCCAATATTTGGGATTCAGGATTAGTAGTAAGGAATTCAGCCGGATTATGACAAAGTGAAGGCAATTCAGGCAGTGACTAACCCCAGTACCGTAAGGAAGTGAGGGGTTCATCGGGATGTGTTCGTATTATAGAAGATTTATCCCGGACTTCTCCAGTATAGCGGAACCACTAATTAATCTGACGAGGAAGTATGCCCGTTTCCAGTGGGATGATACATGCCAGATAGCGTTTGACCGCCTAAAAAATATGCTTTCCGATATGGTTATCTTGGCATACCCAGACACCAATAAGGATTACAGATTATACACGGATGCATCTAACTTTGCCATAGGCGCTTGCCTAACACAGCGTGTGTCTATGATGACTCAGAGGATAAGGAAATAGAGAAGCCTATATATTTCCTGTCGCATAAGTTGAGTGATACTCAAACAAGGTGGTCAACAATAGAGAAGGAGGCATACGCCATACACTATTCGTTACAAAAGCTTCACCACTACTTACATAGCGCCACGTTCACGATATACACAGACCACAAACCACTTCAGTATTTACTGAACTCACCCATGCAGAATAGGAAAATACAGTCATGGGCTTTGAGTATAGCAGGGTACAACTGTAAGATCGAATATCTGCAAGGCAAGAGCAACGTGTGCGCGGACCTGCTATCTCGTTCCAAGGCGCCCAAAAAGAAAGGTCTGAAAGGACGGTGGAGGTCGATGATAGAGCCTATGAAGTTAGTGCTATTAACTCCAACCACTTTAATCCGCGAGACTTTGCATCATACAAAAGGGAGACCACTCAACCTACAGAATTTGAAAGACCAATACTACCTGATGTCGATATAATTAGAGAACAGGATGCGGATAAAGATATTTTGGAACTCAAGAATAGAATTAAGAAAGGCAAAGCCACGAAACTGGAACAGAAGAAGTACCTAATAATGGACGATGTGGTATACTATTTGTCTCAGCCAGACGACGAGCCAGTGGTGAGATTATACATCCCGTCACACCTAAGAATACGGGTGCTCATACAGTACCATGATGATAACGGCCATGTGGGCGCCGAAAAGACCTTTCAGGCAGTAAAACAGAAATACTTTTGGCCATGTCTCTTTAGAGAAATCGTCGAGCATGTGAATAGGTGCGTCCCATGCCAAACAAGAAATTTAAGCACCTTCCGACCACGTATTCAGGAATCAGATATGCCCCCGTTCCCTTTCGCAAAGATTGCAGTGGATATTTGCGGACCGTACCCCAAAACACTGTCAGGAAATCAATACATCGTGTCATTCATAGATATTTACAGTGGATGGCCCGAGTGTTTTCCGGTCCCAAATAAGAAGGCAGAAACCGTCTGTCACTTACTAATAGAAGAGATATTCCCCAGATTTGGCGCCCCGCTCCAGTTAGTGTCTGATAACGGAACAGAGAATGTAAATAGAATGATGAAAAAAACCCTAGAGGAGCTCAATGTACATCATGTGACCACTTCTTTCTACCATCCCCAGAGCAATGGTAAGGTGGAAAGACTTCATAGAACTATGAACGACATTTTGGCCAAGAAAATAGGGGATAACGAGCGTTCTTGGGATCTGTACATCAATCAGATGCTTGCAGCCCTGCGATTCAACGTGAGTGAGTCTACGAAATTCTCCCCGTTTTATCTGGTTTATGGTAGAGATGTCATCCTCCCACTTGATAATATATTGAGGCCTCGTCAGTTGTACTATGGAGACGAGCATCATGAAATAGCCCTCAAAGAACAGCACCGTGCTTTTACATTAGTAAGGAATAACCTGAAGAAGGCAAAGCAACGTCAAGCCGATAGACTGCATAGCAAAACTAAGGACGTAAATTTTGAGGTGGGAGATCTTGTCTATTACAGGAATCACCATAGACGTGGCAAATTGGACAAAAGGTGGCAGCCTAACTACATAGTGATAGAAAAAACTGGCTCCGTTTCATATCGAATAAAAAACCAACTGACAAGCACGGTAGTAAAAGCACATGCAGAGCATCTACGTGCCGCAAACGTTGATAGATGGGATATACCTGATGTTGGGCGGCCAGTACGGAAAGCCACACTGGCTGCACCTGTCGATTCTGATTCTTCGGAGCATAGCTCGGACAGTGAAGAGAATAATTACTTGAATTTTAAGAGCCGACGTCAGAGGGAAAACTCCTTGGACGAAAGTGATATTCCAATCATGGAACGGCAAATGGCTTCGAGAACAATTCCAACATATAGCGATGGGGATGAGGAAAATATGGATTACACGGAATAGGAGATGGAATAATGACGAAAAAAAAAAAAAAAAAAAAAAAAAAGATAAATAAATGAAAACTGAAAAGGATTAAAATGAATAGATACAAAAAGAGAAGGAATAATAGAGAAAAGAATTATTGACCAGCTGAAGAAGGCGACGATAACGCCGTTGCTTGAAAAAAAGCTATAAATCAGTATAGGTCTGCAATTGATAAGAATGAAAAAATAAATGAGTAATTTTTTTTTAAAATTCAAATTGGAGAGAGTATTTCCTAAAAAAAAATGAAAAAAATAAAAAAGAAAAAAAAAAAAAAAATGAACAAATAAGTAAGTAAGGTCAGAGCACAATTGTGGAACAAGGAGGAGAATATCACCTGCTTTAATGATTTTGTAAATGTTCTTTTACTTTATATATGTATGTGTTTTTTGTATTATTGTAAAATTGAATGCTCGTGTGGCTCTATCGGAGAGAGGAAGGTCTATATCGGATAGAAGGAAAAAAAAAAAAAATCTAATGAATAATTACGCATATTCTTGAAAAAAAAGAGATACTTTTGAAAATTTTTACGGGTAAAAATTTTAGAATGATGGTAAGGGAGGAATTGTAGCAATATGACCCTTGTGAGCTAGAACTGCTAATGGAAGGAGGAGGAATATAAATAACAAAGGCTTAAAAAATAGTGATGACCCAAAAGAGGAGAGCGATGGTTTTGACCGTAGCGTGACCCGAACGAAGAATTGAGGGGCAAGCGGAAGTCGGGTGTGACCGGAAGTCGGGTGTTGACCGGAAGTCACGTGGTGACGTGGGGAAGGAAGAAAGGCTTCGTCCTCTTTTGGCCGGCGTCCGTCGTGGGGACAGACCTCATTAGAGACCCCAGGAATCTAGTAGTGTTCTATCTCTCTCGTTCTCTCTGCCTCCCTTCCTCCCTGGTAGAAGCCACTAGACGAGCACGTTAATAAAGGCTGGGTTGTGACGACATGTTTCTCGTGTTATGATTTTTTATCGGAGTTTTAGTACCAAGAAAGAAAAAAGAGGACTACGGTGCTTGTATCGTTTTAGTACCGTGAGTATTACAACGTAACAGTACCCCTTCTTTGTGCGTTCTTGGCAAACTTTAAAGACGCGGTCGAATAGAGCCCATAGGTCTGATAATTTCGGTGACAGTGGAAAACAAGGCACCGCTTTTCACCTACTCTACAAGATTTAAAAAAAAAACCTAGCCTCGATGGACACTGTTCGATCACAAGTGTCCACCAGACCAAGTCTCTTTTCGGTGTTGTGGAGTGACTAACCCAATTTTGTCGGTAAACATAGCTATTTTATTTCTTTTTAGAGAGAAAATTTAAATTAGCATTTTAGTAAGATGGTTCGATTTTCAATAAAATAAATGTTGTCGGTTTATGAGTTAATTGTGAAAAAAAAAAAAACAACAAAAACTATCAACGAAACAATCACTTTAAAATCTGAGATTACGTATATGAATGAAGATCGGTCCTCGCTTTAAAATGACGCGTAGGGTGCGTCAATACCTCCAACCTACGGAGAAAAATAACCAAATATGAATATGTCAAATTTATCCCGAACACCCTGTATATAAAGAGCAGTTTTGTATATGTATAAAGCTAAAACTAAAATTGAAAATGAATGGCATATCTTCCATCTTGGGGGCGCGTGGTCTAATGCTTAGAGTCGTAGGAAATGGAGTCGTCGACCCGAATTCAATTCCTAGATGAAGCTATTTGTATTTCACATGGCTCTAATACCCTAGGCAAAGGTATGAATCCAATTCTCTCTCCAGCTTTGGGTAAATAGCAGGGTAGACTGGGCTCTTAACCATGGTTAGGTAACCAGTCTAGGAGAAGGAAAACTGAATTCAAACTTGTTAATCTCCGCTTAAGAAATTGACCTTGTGTCACATCCTGATCGTGCGGAGGGGTTGGTAAATATATCTCTCTCTATATATAAATGGAGAGAGAGAGAGAGAGAGAGAGAGAGAGAGAGAGAGAGAGAGAGAGAGAGAGAGAGAGACTCAGGAAAAGAAGGCTACGTTGATAAGCAATGATTTGCTTGAAATTCTCACCTACAGTAGTGAGTTCGATTCTCACCGAGTTTTGCAGATGTGGCTTTAGGCCATACATTTTTACGCTTTGTAAATACCAGTGAATCTCATTCGTTCTTGAATTGTGATTAACATGCTTATCTCGCAAACGATTACTAGTGCATATGAGCCCATCTTTGCATTTTGCCTCATACTCGTGGCCTTGTGCCAGACTACGCGAAATTCCGTAAATATCAATAACAGACTTGGAATGTCTAAAATCCTTAGTATTGATCTTCCGTGTCCCTTTGGTTGGTCGGTCAGTCATCGATTCCGGTTTTTGTTACGCCCCAATCCCCACCCCCACAAGCTATGTCTGATTCTGAGAAACTTTACGAAATGAGTGTAGTTGTTCTCATTTCGATTCCCTCACCCCCAACTGCCTTGGGTAGAGTAGGGTGGGGTAATGTATCGATTTCCTTTCAAAGGCAGATCAATGTCTTATTGCCTAAAAAACAGTTGATCTAAAAAGAATTTCTGTTGAAGGAATCAATATATATATATATATATATATATATATATATATATATATATATATATATATATATATATACTCCTTCATAATTATACATATATCAGTACATACGAGGATTTTTTCTCCATATTGATAATATATAATTCCATTTGTTACTTACTTGCATGTATGTATTGCATAATAGCATTTAACAATTATATATATATATATTATATATATATACACACACACACACACACACACACACATATATATATATATATATATATATATATATATATATATGTGTGTGTGTGTGTGTGTGTTGTATTGGGGAAAGGATTTATTTATTATGAATGCTATATAATTAAAAAGACTTTGGTACCATTGGTTTCAAGGTGTTTTTCCTGATGATAAGCAGCTAGTACGCTACTTTTTTTTTTAACTATTGGCAACAAAAGTTTTTATATTGAATAGTATCTCATAATTCACACACACTCACACACGCACACACACACAAAATATATATATATATATATATATATATATATATATAACTGAAGTAATGCATATAAGAAAGGTTTTTGGATAAAAAAGTGCTCGATTATATTGTCAAATATTTAATTAGCTGTATGTACTATTTTGAGAGTAGCATAGAATTTGAAAGTTTAATGGGAATTGTACTCGGAGATGTTAGGTCAAATAGGTTTGATTGACAGCACTGGACCCTGAGGTCAGTTTTGATTGCTTAGCTGGGATTGGATGGTTCCAATTGTGTGATCCAAAAATAGACTTTGAAAAATAGTTTTAAAATTTATTTATTTGGCTCCGAAATGTTAAGGTAATTAGTTGGTCCCGAGATTTGTCATATTAACTTAAAGTGTCACCTGTTCCCCATGTGCTCGGGTTATATATCTTATTATAATGGAGATTATGTGTCTGTCTATCTATAATCGAAATTACGTCACCACCAACGTCACGATTCCCTTCGTTATTTTCGTCATATATATTATAGTGTGACACTCGAAAAAAACAAAAAAAAAAAACATAACCCAAATAGATTTTATTTGATCTTATCAACGTCTATAAAATTTCAAGAAACTGGTTGGCTTTAAACTTCAGTCTTTGTACGGAGGGCTTGGTAAAGATATATATATATATATATATATATATTATTACATCGGATGCAAAATCCTGACCTGCAACCAAATCCGGTGTTGGATTATAAATGTGGAATGTGAAATTTCAGTGACACTTCATTTTAAAAATCTAATTGCAAATCTAAGAATATAAATTTTAATCTCTTCGTTCTGTTTTTTTTAAGAAAAATACTTGTCCATTTATTAAAAAAGGCAAAAAAAAAAAAAAAAAATGAAAGCAAAAACAATCCGATAATTAGCGTAATACTGGATTGTTTTAAAGTCAATGTTTATCTTATCAGTAAATCAACCAAAGAATGAAGTAGGAATCAAATAAAAATGATTTACTGTCAGTTTTTTCGTTTCTATACAATTTTCATTTTAGCCCATTTAAACCCATTATACTGCCTTAACTGTCTTTGACTTCATACAATAATCTCTCTGCATTTGTTTTACAAATTGCGTTAACATAATTGTAAGGGAAGATATGGACTCGTCTAACAAAACATATATAATACGGACTACCCGAGGGTATTAGTCGAGAATTCAAGTGGTAGCTAGTCTTGCTACAGAGATTTTAATTATTACTGTTGAAGAGCTGTGCGTTGAACTCTGTCTTATATCTTTTGTAAGATAATAATAACAAATCTATGTTAACCTTTCTTCTTGATTTCAAAGTTGGTATTTGATAACTTAGACTCAACAATTATCTTTTGAGATGCCATTTAAACTGTAAACTTAGAGATAATCTTTTTTTAATTTACTTCCCTTTGGAGCTTTATCAGAAACGACTTGTTACATACTCATACACATATACCCATGTTGGGTACATACACAAGTGTTCCTTTACTGGAGAGAGGGGAGAGATAGACACAGGTAGATAGAGAGATGCATAACTTACTTCTTTGGCCATTGGTGATCTCTAGTCGTTTCTATTCTTTCTCTATGACTTCTATTTCTCTGTTCTTGCTGGTTGGTCGTCCTTGAATCATTTCTTCTTCTAGGTCAGTTTTGTTGCCAAGACATTCATCAACCACAAAACCATATTATTTATGTAACTTTTATTTACTTAACTAAACATCTCCCTCTAACTAAACACAGCGCGCGTGTGCAAGTGAGCCCCAGCTAATGCAGATATGCCTTTTCTGCCTGACGTCCAAGCTGCAACCCCGATCACCCAACCAGGTCCCACGTGACTTCACGTATTTCGCGGGCTTTCTGTAGTATTCCGTGGAAAGTACCGCCCGTGACATGAAAAGGGCCATCCCTTCAGTTAATACAGGGGATTCACAATAATCTTATGCAACCGCATAGATTAAGCAACAGACTATCTTTTCAGAAACTTTTAAGGTTTGGTGGTTGGTTGGGGTTTCCGGCATGCTAAGCCTTGTTGGGTTATTCTATGCCGAAGACATTTTGTTTTATTCATTTTTAATACTATTCAATTCCTTTTTTTCCAAATTTCTTTTTAACAATTTTTAAAAACACATTTTACAAATACCTCTACACAAGGAGGATGTGACACAAGGCAAATAACTTAAGGGGAGTTTAACAAGTTTGAATTACGAGTTTTCCTTCTCCTAGGCTGCTGAAAAAAGCCAAGGGAAAAGGCCTAGTCTACACTACTATTTACCGATAGTGGGATGCATACCTTTTACAACTGTATTAGCGCTATGTGAAATGCAAAGGATTTGAACTCAAGTCGACATTTCCTACAACTCTAGCCATTACACTATGGGCCTCCATATATCTATCTATCTATCTATCTATCTATCTATATATATATATATATAATATATATATATATATATATAGAGAGAGAGAGAGAAGAGAGACAGAAGAAGAGAGAGAGGGTCGATCGAAAGTAGGGTTACAGTTACTTCATTATCTGTTTAAATGTTTAAGTGTTAACTGTAACCCTAATTTTGAATCTTCAGGGAGTTGCTTTGTTCAACCACACACACACACACACACACACACACACACACATATATATATATATATATATATATATATATATGTGGAAACTCTGGCTTCGAGCCAAGCCACATAGGCAAAACAAATTTCGCAATTATCCTTAAATGTTATAAATTTAATTCTTGTTGAAACCGTTTGTCTTGTTTTCCTTTTCATATCGAACACTTTAGGTTTGATGGCGCCGACAGGAAAACATACAAATAATAGGGTTTAGATATATATCACCAAAAAAAGTCCGTACCATTCAAGATTAGAAATATACGCGAACATTTCATTCACAACATTTTTTTTCACTCGCACATTATCTTATTCTTTTAGAATTATATCTCAACGCACATACATACTTATATATATATATATATATATATATATATATATATATATATATATATATATATATATGCGCCCATACTTTCAGATACCCAATTAAGTAAGTGGGTATATACCCATACCTATCTCGGCATAAGTACTAAGCGGACATTTTTGCAACTCATTCTTTATTTTACTCCTTAATACTGTTATTTATTACACCTTCTATCATTCCCGCTCTTTTCTCGCGAAAAACCCGCCATTTGCATCTGTGTAATCACATCCGGTCGCCAACAATGGTGTCCGTTTTTTTTTGTGTTCGGCATTTTTTCAATTCTCTTTCATTTTATTTATTACTATGATTATCGTTGGGTTTTTCATACCTTTCCCCACTTCCTCATTCTTTTCTCTTTCGTTTTTTTTTTTTTTGTTTGACGTAAATTTTTTCTTGTTTTCTTTTCTTTTTTAAATACTTTACTGATACTTTTTACGGTGGTCATCACTGTTCTAGTCGTCACGTTCAGCATCGCAAGTGTTAATTTTCTTTTTCGTTTTTTTTCTTTCATTACGTCTCATTGTATTTCTTTTTTTTTCAATTTTTATCCTGTGTCGAATTCATTTTTTTTTCTATTTACACTTCTTCTTCTTCTTCTTCTTCTTCTTCTTCTTCTTCTTCTTCTTCTTCTTCTTCTTCTATCAATTATTTCTTCTTCTTCTTCTTCTTCTTCTTCTTCTCTTCTTCTTCTTCTTCTTTCTTCTTCTTCTTCTTCTTCTTGTGTTTCTTCTACCTTTTCTCCTACTATTTCTTCTTCTTTCAATTATTGTTATACCTCTAATTCATTTATTTCCTTCTTCCTCTTCCTCATCCACTCTTACTTCCTCTTCTTCTTTTCCCTCTTCTTCTTTGTTTTCCTATATTTCTTCTTTTTCTTCCCCCTTCAGTTTCTGTCCTACCTCTAACTCATTTCTTCTTCTTCTTCTTCTTCTTCTTCTTCTTCTTCTTCTTCTTCTTCTTCTTCTTCTTCTTCTTCTTCTTCTTCTTCTTCAGTAAATTTTCTATCTTCTTTTCGCCTTTTCCTCTTTCTTTAAACCCAAATTTTCGCCTCACAAAACATATTCATTGTTTAGCAAAATAAACCGCCATCAATTGACTCAATTTCATTTCTCCCTTTAAATATCTCGCTTTTCAAAAAAATCTCAGACAATCATCACATTCTGATTATTTCTTATTTTCTTAAGTTTTCCGCCCGTGTTATTCTTTATAGGAAACAAAGCTTCGAGAAGTTGGGACAAAAACAACGAAAATAATGCCGACTATTATCATTTCTTTTGTACAAGATTTGTTTGTTTGGCTGGTTGGATTTTACGGCATGTCAACCTTTGTAGAGTTATTTTATGCCAAATACGTTTTGTTTTATTCATTCTTGGTGGGTAAACCTCTTTTTAAAAAAAACCAACTCCTTTTTCTATTTAATCATTTTTTAAAACTCATTCTATTTAACTCATAGATGGAATCCTAACAGATACTACCACTCCGGGTCAGAGTGGACCTGGGAGTAACGACAATGTAGGGATACTCCCAAACTTACCACAGCTCCAAAATTGAAACTCTACTAATAAATGCAGTTTAATACATGATTTGTCATAAATGTGTCCATACATATCATGGAGACCAGTTGCAAGCCCTTGATTGTGCTTAGCATCCAGTCTGAGTGGACTTTATAGCACATGAGTGAAAACTGATACTTCCCAATAGGGTTACGCAGTCATACCTTAATTGTATTTCAATGACCCCTCCCACTAACAGGAGCCTAATTCTCAGCTTATAGATGAAAACCACATGGTACAGATCCAAATATCTGAATACCGAGTTCGATCCTTGCTGGATGCCCCATATTTGCGACCTTGCGTCACATTCTACTAAACGTAGCAAACGAATTTGATAAATACCTACTACTCTATAGCGAGTTTGATCCTCGCTGGATTCCCCATTTAGTATCACATCTCAACCGTGAGGAATGGGTTGGGAGTATACATATGCATATATATATATATATAATATATATATATATATATAATATATACATGCATACACATAAACACAGACAAACAAGCCCCCCCCTATATATATATATATATATATATATATAGGGTACTAATGCAGAATAGCGGGAAAAAGATAATAACATTAGATTACGTATAAAAAAAGAATTTCGTTACATTTCACGGAAATACCCCAAATCTTTGAGCCGCTAGGATTAGCTTTAGGGTTAGGGTTAGGGTTAGTGTCAGGGTTAGGCTACTTCAGGAATTTCCGTAATCTATTGCTATTTATACGTAAAATGCCTTTCTAATTATATTATCACTTGCGTCCTATTCTGCATCCCCCCCCATATATATATATATATATATATATATATATATATATATATATATACCGCTATTTCCTTTTGGCTAAATAACCCGTCTCTCTTTTTCTTCCTCATTCATCTTCTTTCACTTGACCTCTTTTATGTCTTCCATAATAATTCCCGATAAGATCACCACACCTTACATCCCCAGCATCCGTCCAATTTAACAGTCTCTAATATTTCCGATTTCAAAAAAGCTATAATAACCTGCACAAGCAAAACACCTTTGTAAATCCTGGCGAAAGTATCACCTCTTTTTACCAAAGAACATCCATTACCGTTATTGACCATCTCACACAATCAGTATATTCGTTTACTTGTAAAATCCACCATTGATGAAGTGTTTTGAAAATCTAGAAATCGCCTTTCGACACCTCGGCTACTTATGTATTTTCTTTCTTTTTATCATTTCATTGGTTTTGTATCTACAGCATTTGAACTTCAACATCGGCGTTTATGTGAAGAGATATAAAAACGTTTGTAGGAAAATATCTTTATTATAATAGTAGACCAATAAAATATATTCCTATTCATAAACTCTAGAGTCATCTATAGATTTTTGGAGACGATTTTCCTGGCTTTCTAAACTAGAAAATATTTATAGCCACATCTTTATGGTTATTTTCTTTGGTTAATGAAGACTCGTATATATCAAAGGTATTTTCGTTTTTAATCAATTGCGTAATCAAAGCGAAACTTCAGAAGGTTTCTGTATGTTTCATAACAATACGTATTACTTTACAAATCGTATATTTTATGGTTCCATCTCAGTATATTAATCTACTTTTAAAATCGAGCGTTGATTAAGTGTTTAGCGAATCTAGAATCACAAATACACCTCAGTAAGTCCCCATGTTAGTTGGTGTTGGTAATTTTAGCAAACTGCTTCCTTCAGGTTATCAGTGGTGCCGAAACCCGGGAATGAACCAGGGACCTTCAGATTATCAGACAGTCGTAGTCGTCGTAATTGCTTTGTTCTCCCAGCAGTTCTAGTCTTCTCACTAGCACAATCCAACTATATCCTCTCTTCTATTCGTTTCGACAGCCAAAATGCTCCTGCAGACTTTCTCACCGATCTGGCAGGGCAGGTCCCTAAATATCCCATTGCTGTGTTTCATCCGGGCTCTTCACTCTGAATTCCACGTCCGACATTCATCAGCACGCGTCAATCCTCACGACGAGACTCCACATCCGGGCCACTCTGCACTGCTCGTGTGGAATTTCACCAGCATTTCAGCAACGAAGAGGTGACGAGTTCAATTTCCGTGGTCACTCGCCACACTCCCCCCCTCCCTCGCACAGGCCACACATATCCGGACTCGTTTCGTTCGTGGGGGCTGGGAATCTGCTCGTCCACAGTAATTATTCTATCTTGGATGTTTTTAACAACGGAATGTTAAGTGTGTAGTCCAAGTTGACAGCTGAATGTACAATAGTTCGGGAATTATATTTTTATTATGATAGTAGACCAATAAAAAATATATAAATTCACTAACTTTATATATAAATTCACTATAAGTCTATAGTCGTCTATGGACTCTGGCAGACGATTTTCCTGGCTTTCTAAACTGGAAAATATTTATGGCCACATCTTTACGTGTTATTTCCTTTAGTTAATGAAGACTCGTATATATCAAAGTTATTTTCGTTTTTAATCAACTGTGTAATCAAAGCGAACCTTCAGAAGGCTTCTCAACATTTTTGAAGCATCCATAGTGTTTTAGGAGAATGGAAAATGGCCGCATCCCAAAAGATCTTTTGTATGGCAAATTAGTAAAAGGTTCCCGATCAGTAGGCAGACCACGCCTACGATTTAAAGATGTCTGCGAGAGAGACCTGAGGATATACCATATTGACACAAAAACATGGGAGGTAGATGCAAAAAATTGAGCGGCCTTGCGCCTAAAGGTCAAGCAAGGCACGGAGAGGGGTGAGGTGGAGAGGAGGGTAGCCTCGACAGCAAAGATAGCCAGAAGGATGGAGAAAAGACAGCTGCCCTAGAAAGCATCACAGTTTGTGCGAATTCAGTGTATCAAAGACAGTCACTCGGAAATTGGCCTGCAGTGTCTCTTGCGCAAATACAGATAATTTATCTATTTTTTTTTATTTACTTTTTTGGACACTACGCCATTGTCCTTAGTGGACGGAAAGGTGCCATCAACAATCAAAGCATCCATACTGAACTGAGTGATAGTAATAGTTAGCATCCCATCTGTGAGTTAAATAGAATGTTTCTAATTTATTTGTATTTGAAAGGGCCGTGTAAAAGTAAAACCTCTTCAGAAACAACTACACAGAAATCTTAATATAAATGCGATTCCCTAACCTCTAGATATAATGCAACCTTAGACGGGGTGGCATGCTGTAAAAAAACCAATAAACTATTAATTGATTAGTAATGTTTTAGGTGTGTGCATAACTTCCCAGCATTTTTCGCAGACACCTAATAAATCATAATATAACTTACCCTAAAATACAAGGATATCTCACCGCCCTGTCGGCTGGGGCGTTAGAATACCCCGCACTGCAGAGGGGTAAAACTCCCCCAATGGGACCACCTGTTGGCTGTGGATGGTGACCCGTCATGCTTAGGGATAGAGCCCTGGTGGATGAGCAATTCATGACTTGCAATACTCCACTTTGGCCCTATCTTGGGCTAGACGGGCAGTCGGAGAGGCCCCCTCAATCGGCTAGTCATGTCAAGCCTAGCACCTATATGATTGCCCCAACTTATTGTCCTTATGGCAATCCCCAACCCTTTTTATCATATGGGTGCTAGATGGCAGTGGCTGCGGGTCTACATGTCCTGGGAATGACGTTAAACTCTATCTGATGGTGAGGTTCCAGTTTTGGAGGTTTGGGGAATGTGGATCACCCTTTCATCGCCATTGTTCCCTGGTCCACTCTGACCCGGAGTGGTAGTACTTGTTAGGGTCCCATCTATGGGTTAAATAGAAAACATGAGTTTATAAACAAAATTGTATTAGCCATTAAAAATGAAATTATTTCAAAACTTTGTCAGCATTAACCTTTTTTTTTTACCATTAGATATATTCGGCATAAAATGACCCAAGATGTTGACATGCCGTAAAACCCAACCAACCAAACAAAACCAAGGATATCTCATCTCATGAAAACAATATCAACATACGCATTGCTGAAGTAAAGTGTTTCATCGTGGTATAATGATTAGCAAGCTTGTCTCGCATTATCCGTTACTATTGAATAAGGAGTTCGATCCCAACTGGAGGCGCATACTTGCAACTTTGTGTCACAATTGCCCTTGTCGGTTCTTTTCATTTTTGCATCCTGGGAAAAATGTTTATATTTTATTTTTGTTTTAATTATTTATCATTCTATTTGTTAATTTTATCTTATCTACATATTAATACGCTTGTTCCTAAATCTTCCGTCCGTTATCATCCTGCAACACCCCCTGGTTAAAAATAAGAACGTCCAAATTGTTCAAGATGCAATGCAAAAATGTAGATCGAGATTATATGGTATCGCTTAATCAGAGATTCTTTTTTTGTCCCATTTTATTTCAAGTTTAAAAATGAAACATTCCAAATGGTCTTGCGTCGCTTAAATGCCTAACGTGAAATCAAAATTATGTTTGTTTTATTGGCTATATTGAAATTTTGGTAATTTTGATCTTATGTCGTCCCGGTCTCCTATCTTAATTTACACTATGTTTTACCGAGCTAGCATCAGGCGAATTTCCGGCCCAATATAGATATTTTCGGAGTCGTGATTTTGTCATTTTTTTGTCGGTAAATTATTGTAGATACTTTAAAGCCCCCCCCCCGATTTTTATCGGTAAATCACTGTTAAATATTTTACAAACCCAACTCTAAGAGAGAGAGAGAGAGAGAGAGAGAGAGAGAGAGAGAGAGAGAGAGAGAGAGAGAGAGAGAGAGAGAGAGAGAGAGAGAGTCTGAATGACAATAAAAAAGAGAACGAAAGGAAGTGAGAAAATAAAAGAAAGATTAGAAGAGAAAGAAAAGAGAGTATTAATTTTTGTTTACTTTTTACGTATTGAACTATTTGTAATAGCTTTTAAGTAAGCATTTCAAACGCCGTAATAGGTAAATTATCATACTGTGATATATTCACAGGTCCTGCTAGTCTTATCTTATTTTCTCACACACTCTAATACAAACTTATATCCAAATGCTCTCCAATGTGGTTTTATGTTGTTTGCGATATTGTGTTGTTTATAAAGGAGCTTTTATTTGTAACACAACTGACTGCATTTTATATACCGTACCTATGAACATTAATGGGAATGCCCCAATCCTCATAAAAACGGAAGTATTATGCTGACTGAGTAGTCTTCTTCACGTTGCTGGTGAGTATTGTATTATGTTAATGTTATGAAGATTCCATTTCATTTCCAACCTCCATTTGGTTATTTCTCATTTAGTAACCTTTGCGCGAGAAATATATCGTCACAAGCTTAGCTTTTATTTCCAGGGCTCGTCTCGTGCGTGTCGTCGGCTGTATTGGAGAGGAGGAAAGGCAGAGAAAAAGAGAGAGAGAGGACACTGTTAAATTACGGTGATCCCACACAAGGGACCCAGAGGTCTGATCCGTACCCTACGACGTCGGAAAGCAAAAAGAGGCTGGTATTTTTCTTCGTCGTTCCACGGCAACACCCGAAACTTCCGGTTGACACTCAATTCTCCATTCGGGGGTCACGCCCCGGTCAAATCATTGTTCATCACTCCACGCTTTTTCAAAGCCTCCACCTGGTCTCATTTCTTCTTCCTCCTTTTCTAATATAGTAGTTCTCGCTCAGGATAATATCCCCATTTTGTTACATTACAACATTTTGGTGATGAGGATTTGACTGAAGTAAACATTCACCAGTACATTTGGAGAACAAAGTATTTCAACAAAAACAGTAATCATGTAAGCATTCATGAATCAACCTAAAATAACAACCTACATCAAGGATCTCATCAGAATCGTAATCAGCAGCAAAAACCACCATAGAAAACACTCGTCTTATTTAATTTTTAGGAAAAAAAGTATTCATTTGCACCCCATAGTAAAAATATAAAAGTCACATTTGTTTCTTTCTTTTTTTATTACTATTAAATCCTTTTGAGTTTTATGGTCTTTCACTGGAGTCTGAGTGACAGCAAGTCTCCTCAGGTCTCCAGGACTCTTCTGAGTATTCTGGCAGATTGCAGCAGTGCAGTGTTCTGAATGGTTTCAATCCTTCCTTTGATATCCAAACTTTCCAAACCCTTTTCTAATCATTTTGGGACTGTTCCAAGTGCACCAACCACAATTGGTATCACTTTCACTTTCATGTTCCATAACTTTTTCAGTTCTCTGGCAACGTCCAGATATTTATCCATTTTTTCATTTTCCTTTAGCTTCACCCTGTGATCTGCTAGCACTGCAAAATCCACCAGTTGACAAGTTCTTTCTTTTTTGTTTATCAACACTAGGTCTGGTCTTTTTGCTGGGATAAGGTGATCCGTTGTTATTTCAAAGTCCCAGAAAATTTTATGCGTTTCGTTCTCAAGAACTGATTCTGGTTTATGCATATACCATTTTGTTGTGTGGTCAAAATTTAATTTTTTGCATAATTCCCAGTGGATCACCTTTCCCAACCCAGTCGTGTCTAGTTTTGTATTCTCGGTGCTAGTTTGCTACATTCGCAGAGTATATGGTTTACAGTTTATCATTACTAATATTATCATTATTGTTATTATTTTGTTATTATTAGAGACTGGATGTACCACAGGATTCCAAATAACAGCCAATCGTCCCTGTTTAATAGAGGTATGTACTTCTGCTTGGACAAAAAAAATTCTATTTTCGAAGTTGTAATTTAACAGAGGAACTTTCAAAACAGGAAACCCAAAACACTTTTGCGTTTCGCATTATCCTATATTCAAAATCCATTGCTGACCGTCCCATTATTTCCACGTGACTTGCTTTTTCACCTTCACCGAGGGACTGTCTGCAACGAGCGCCGCGTTAATGGTATGGAGATGTAATTCTCGACTGACTGGGTACTTGCGCCATTTCTGTACTTCAATATAAGAAGAAATAAAATGGGTTACCGTCTCCCACCCTGAAAAGCAGCCATTTTGTTTTTCTTCCTTACTGGACTCTCTCAGAAATAACTATTAACAGACACGCACTCACAGACACTCGAACATTATATATATATATATATATATATATATATATATATATATATATATGTGTGTGTGTGTTGAAAGGAAAAATAAATAAAGGAAAGAAAATGTTGAATGGATGAAATAGATTTACTAACACGTATTTTGGCCAGGAGTTTGTTCATGTACACATGTATTCTATTTATTATTATGTTAAATATAAAATGAAATAATAATAATTGAAAATTATAAAATCCTTAAGCATACAAATAATAATGGCTTTCATCGGAGTAAAATGTTTGATATTTGAAGTTAAAACGGTCAAAATACAGAGTATTTTACAATGTTAAAAAAAATTCTATCATTATTATCTTATTTTATATTTTAAAATAATAATAAATAGAATACTTGTGCACATGAACAAACTCCTGGCCGAAACACGTGTTAGTAAATCTATTTTATCCATTCAACATTTTCGTTCCTTTATTTATTTTTCCTTTCAACTTATCGTCGGATTCAATTCCATTTTCAACTTTGAATGGATAAAATAGATTTACTAACACGTGTTTCGGCCAGGAGTTTGTTCATGTGCACAAGTATTCTATTTATTATTATTTAAAATATAAAATAAGATAATATGGAATTTTTTTCTAACATTTCGTTCTTTATTTATTTTTCCTTTCAACTTATCGTCGGATTCAATTCCATTTTCAACTTATATATATATATATATATATATATTATATATATATATATATATGTGTGTGTGTGTTGCCTGTGTATGTGTGTGTTTGTGTGTATAAGGAAACACCAATTCAAAGAGTCTACCATACATTACTATTACTTTGTTAAAATAGAATTTGACAAGGAAATAATATTTCTCTATTAATTATATATATATATATATATATATATATATATATATATATATATATAACCGAAAAAGTGTTATTCAGAAACCAATGGTAGGACCGACTTTTAAATTGTATTATTAATTATAAATATATATATATAATATATATATATATATATATATATATATGTCTCATTTGCCACCAGTACCTATCGATCACCACATATGGCAAGTCTTCTGCATGATATCCAGAATCCGCACAGAGCTTATCGATGAAGCTTTCTGCTTACACTAGTGTTTCCATGCGTAGGACTCCACTGCAGAATGTCACTTATGAGTTCGTTCTTGTTATGTGTGTATGTGTGTATAAAGTATGTATCCCCAATGTCTCTATTTTTAATATCAGTTTGTCCATATGTTTATTTAGATCTCTCTCTCTCTCTCTCTCTCTCTCTCTCTCTCTCTCTCTTTTCTCTCTCTCTCTCTTTCTGGGCATCTTTCTATTCAACCATGCTTACATGTGTTTGTACACGTCCTTCTCCGTGTTTGAAACTGAGACACTCAGCAAATCAGCGTCCACGCTCACCTAACCCGTATGTTAAAATTCTTTCGCGCCTTCATACTTTGGCAAATTCTGTGAAGCGCGCCTTTCCTCCGTATCGGACCTTTGTCAGCCTGTTTCAACCACTACTCAAAAACAGCTCTCACTCTCGTCCTCACTCTCGCCCTCACTCTCGCCCTCGCTCTCGCCCTCACTCTCGCTCCTCCACCCACCAGCATGAGCATGACGCCAATATTTTCCACAACAACCGTTCACCCGTGACCCGACCGACCGACCAACCCTCAACAACACGCTTTTCTTTCTTTCCTGCCGAAGTGCAATATCTATTCCGTCCAAATCGTTTCAATGTTTCTAATCCTGGCCTTCTGTTAATTTGATGACTGTTTTGGAAACCTTTCTTTGGCTGACGAAACACAGGATAATGAGACATGCGTGCTGCGATCACTTCTTTGTACTCTGTACTCAACCATTGTTGGCAATCGGCACGTCGGCTTCCTGACCTTCCCCTTCTGGACATGAAACGTTGCTGTATCAAACTCTGCCGACCCTGATTCAGCCCCTACCACCCTTTCCCGCCCAATACCACAAAACCATCTTCTTCTTGTTTTGCACTTAGCTCTGTTCTTATTCCTGACCGTTTGGTCGGGGCATTCCAATTTGGGGGTCCGAATAAGAAATTCAATTGATTTATTTCTCTTTCTCTTTTTTTTTATTAGTTTTCTCCGGCTGTTTTCAATAGGGACCTGACCTGAAGGTCAGCCAAGTTTTGTGGTCAAAAATTTTATGAAACGTCATCTTTGCCAGTTGTTCAACCTTGAATAACGGAGCTTTACAACCTGGGGCAAGTGGCACTTACAAGATATCAAGCGCGAAATTTCATTAAACTTATTTAAGCTATTTCCTCTCACACGTCTTCCGGTCTTTGCTTGCAATTTGTATTACTTCCACTAAGATTAACAGTAACAGTGCATTCTCTCTGCTATGTGGACTATTACAGAGTACATCATTCACTGTTAACAAAGAAACTTCTTGTTAGTGTAACAGTTAACAAGACTAGTTGATCAGTTACTAAGTAGTGGTTTGCCTCTGTGCCACTTACTTGCGGTTTGGCGCCAATTCTAAGCATCCTTTAATATTATAATGGCAGTCTTGCGTGATATAATTTTTAGCAGAGATACATGGTGTAATGGCTAATGTAATAGGAAATGGACATAGTTTACCATTCTTATATGTGTTTGCAAAAACTACCTGTTGACAAATTCTTTTTTTCATTGTGAAAACAAATTATTATTATTATTACGAGTACAAAATAAAAAACGCACCCCGGGAGATGTAAAAAGACATTTTTGAAACATATTGCCTGAGGGGTCTTATATGTGTTTGCAAAAACTACCAGTTGACAAATTCTTTTTTTCATTGTGAAAACAAATTATTATTATTATTACTAGTACAAAATAAAAAACACCCTCCGGGCGATATAAAATAGATTTTTGAAACATATTGCCTGAGGGATTGGAGTAAAAAATTCAATGTCAGCGAGTTTGTACCCTAAGTAAGTAAAATCTTCAAATTCATTAAAGGATTAAAAAATAAAACAATTTGAAATGTAAACTTTAAATATGTATTAAAATAAAACAAACTATATATAGATATATAATACCAGTCATGTATTTATTAAAACTTGTTTTAAAAAACAACGAGGACTGTCTAATGCTGCATGTTCAAATTCTGAGTGTATTTATTTTATGTTATGACGATTTTGGGTAATGTAACGTATGCAGTCTTGCGTGATATGATTTTTATGTAATAGTTAATGTTGTAGGAAATGGACACAGTTAACCATTGTTACATGTGTTTGCAGAATCTACTGTGCAAAGAAATTATTATTATTATTATTATTATTATTATTATTATTATTATTATTATTATCATTAGTTCATCACACCTGCCGCAGCCGGTGGTTCCCTGGAGGCTGAGTGACAGCAAGTCTTCTCAGGTCTCTAGTGCACTTCTGTAGTTTTGATGGTCGCGATTCTTACTCTGATTTCCAATTCATCCAAATTCTTTTTCCAAGGGCACCAATTATTATTATTATTATTATTATTATTATTATTATTATTATTATTATTATTATAAATTTTTTCACTCCTGGTGAGTTTTTCACACCAGCCTAAGCTGATGGTCTTTCACTGGAGTCTGAGTGATAACTCTCAACATATCTCCAGGATTCTTCTGAGTATTCTAACCGATTTCAACAATGCTGTCTTCTTGATAGTCTCAATTCTTCCTCTGATTTCCAGATCCTTAAATCTTTTCCCCAGTTTATTGAGACCGTTCCAAGTGTACCAACTACAATTGGTAACACATTCACTCTCATATTCCACAGCTTTTTCAATTCTCTGGCAAGGTCCAGATATTTATCCATCTTTTCATTTTTCTTCAGCTTCACCCTGTGATCTGCTGGAACTGAAATGTCCACCAGTTGATACGTTCTTTTTTTTCCTTAATCAACACTAGGTCTGGTCTCCTGGCTGGGATGGGGTGGTCCATCTTTATCTCGCAGTTCCAGAGAATGTTATGGTCAAAATTTAATGTTTTGCATAATTCCCAGTGGATCCCCTTTGCCAACCCAGTCGTGCCTAGCTTTGTATTGCCTTTTTGCTAGTTTGCTACATTCGCTTAATAAATATTTTACAGTCTCATTTCTGTCAACGCACAGTCTACATTTACTGTTTTGTTGTGTCTTATCTATTTTTGCTTTGATATACTTTATTCTTATGGCATTATGTTGTGCTGCAATTATTAACGATTCAGTTTCTCTATTGAGGTTTCCTCTTCTTAACCATGTCCAAGGCTTTTCATGTGCAGCCTTGCCGATTTGTGGCTTGAAGTGTCCATATAATTGTTTTTCATCCCATCTTTGTTTTCTAGTTTTCGTATTATTGTTATTATTTCACTCCATTTGAGTTTTTCTCACCTGCAGAAGCCGGTGGTTCACTGGAGGTTGAGTGACAGCAAGTCTCCTCAGGTCTCCAGGACTCTTCTGAGTATTCCAGCCGATCTCAATAATGCTGTAGTCTGGATGGTCTTGATTCTTTCTCCGATTTTTAATTCATCCAGACTCCTTTCCAACCCCTTGGGGATTGTTCCAAGGGCACGGCCTTAACCCTCATGTTCTACAGTTTTCTTAGTTCTCTGGCAAGGTCTAAGTATTTATAGATATTTTCGTTTTCTTTCATTTTCACTCTGTGATTGGCCGGGACGGCAAAGTCCACGAGATGACAAGTCTTCCTCTTCTTGTCAATCAGAACAAGATCTGGTCTCCTGACTGGGATTAGGTGATCCGTCTGTATCTCAAAGTCCCAGAGAATTATTATTATTATTATTATTATTATTATTATTATTATTATTAGTAGTAGTAGTAGTAGTAGTAGTGGTGGTAGTATTATATCACACCTTGTGAGGTCAATCTTGCTAATATTGTCCTGAGGGTCTCGATTCTTCTTCTGATTTCCAGTTTCTCCAATCTTTTTTCACACTATTGAGAATCGTTCATAGGGCACCAATTACAATTGGTATCACAGTTACTTTCATGTTCCACAGTTTTCTTAGTTCTCTGGCAAGGTCCATGTATTTATCTATTTTTTTTTTTTTTTGCTTTCTTTCGCTTTCGCTTAGCGATCCGCCTGGACGGTAAATCCACGAGAAGACAAGTTTTCTTGTTAATTAACACTAGGTCTAATCTCCCGGAATTAGGTGATCCGTCTGTATTTCAAAGTCCCAGATAATTTTTTGCGTCTCATTCTCGACAGATTCCGGTTCGTGCATATACCATTTAGTTGTATGGTTAAAATGTAATTTCTTGCCGAATACTCACTGGATCCCTTTTCCCACCATTCGTGACTAGTATTGTACTATCTTTATGCTAGTTTACTGAATTCACTTATTATATTATTGTCCATTTCGTCTTTTTCACAAATTCTAGACTTGCTTTTATCTATTTTGCTTTTATACAATTCGTTCTTATGGCATTCTCTTGTGCTTTGATTATAAGAGATTTAGTTTTTCTCTTGAAGTTTCCACTTCTTAGCCATGTCAATGTCTTCTCCTGTGCAAACAAAATATATAATAGCTTGATAAAGGCTAACTTCCGTGTTAAATTAGGCAACAAGGGTTGAAATGTTGTGTAAACAAGTAAACAAACAGCCAAACATATGGAATACCTCGGGAAAATCGAACTAACGAGAATCTGCCTGCTAATCTAGCTCTTTGGTAATTACATTAATCGAGACGTCCAAATGTCTATTTCAAGCTGGTGGTAAATACAATCTTATTAATCTATTGATACATATAACAATGTGACTATATATATATATATATATATATATATATATATTATATTATATATATATATATATATAAATCTAATAAAAGTTTCGCCTAATGCTCTTCAGGGCTAAGGTCTGAGTCAGATCTTAGCTAAGAAAAGAGTCAGATCTTAGCCCTGAAGAGCATTAAGCGAAACTTTTAGTAGGTTCGTCTGCCTCATTAGATTTATCTTTATTATTTGCTCTACTTAGGTATTGAGCACTTTTTACTTATTCGCTTTAGTCTCCTGGCGGTTTTGTATGTATATATATATCTTATATATATATATGCATATAAATTGTTTTTTTCTTTTGGCCAAAATATTGTGTTAATAGATTATTTCTTTGTTGGTACGATTATCTTGGTCTATTCTTTCTTACAAAAATTTTTTTCTTCCCGGTTGAAGTTTGGTAGTATATTTTTACAATCAAACTATTTGCTGGGTTATTTATCACCGCGAGGATTTACCAACAAGTTAGGTATATAATATATATATATATATATATATATATATATATATATATGGGGGTAGGAGGATTGGAGTAAATCCGACAGAATGTGGTAAAAGAATAGAGGGAAAATAAAAAACAAAAAACAACTCAAACAAGTAGATGTAGCATATATATTTCGTCGTGCATTGAGCACGGTTTCCTCATTAATTTATTTGAACATTTGTGCATCATACATTTGTTTTTATAGAAGAGAAAGTGAACGGGTGAGGGGTAAGTTTGGTGATGAAGTCAGGAGGATGGGATAGAGTTTTAGAGGCCTTGATTGGTCAAAAGAAATCTTTCATAGATTGGGGGGGAGATAATATCAAATGTGTGGAATTTGTTTGAAGAAATATAATAAGTAAGGTAGTCTAGTGCAAAGGAGTAGAATATGGTAGGGAAGATATTATGTCAACATTCTTTGGTTGGCTTGGAGTTTAGAGCAAACCTGTGTCCCATGTTTATCAAAATGACTTGATTTTGCATTAAATGACACGACAAGGATTGACGTGCGTAAAATAAATGATATTTTTGTAAAATGATCGTAAAAAATCGACACATGACTGTAAGAGAAATGCTATAGGAATGTTTTGTTGGCCGCCATTTTAAAAGAACTATTCCCACTCCATTGCTAACCTTTGACCTTACAAGACCAGATTCCAAATTGTCTGCTTGTTAAATCTCTAACCGAAATATTAGGCCACGAGAAAAAAAAATTCCCCCCGATGTTGAGAAGCTGTAGAGGTTGTATTACAGGCGGACATTTTGCATCGGAACTCTTCTATTTCTAGAGGCATAAATGTAGCCTGCTGCCACCGTGGAAAATTGCCCTTGACCCGAGATCAACTCAACGGGTCATGTCCGGCCTTATCAGCGACCCTCGGCCTTATGGCCACAAATTGATGCGCCCAAGGGAGACGCATTTACCGGCATGATGGCCAGAACAAGCCGGGCCAGACCATTTTTATACATTTCGACTCATGACGTTTACACTGCCCATGGTTAGATAGTCGGCTATTGGCTTTAACGAAGAGTATCCGAAGAATGTAATGAGTGTAACTAGCCAAACAAATATCAGAATATCCAGACATCTCTTTTATGACAATTATTTCTAACGACTTAAGAATATATTTTTAGAATGCGACCACCGGAGGAAAAACACAACCTAATTGTAATTTATAAATGCCCTGATTTGAGAAAATCATTACATTTATGTTTTACATATATAATTTTTATTTTTACACACACATACACACACACGCGCGCGCACACACACACACACACACACCACATATATATAATATTATATATGTATATATATATTATACATATATATATATGTGTATTTATGTAATATAAAGATTAAAAGAATGCTATCACTGG
>CM042149.1:120782396-120789896 GCA_023376005.1 Doryteuthis pealeii
ATTGGTTGGTTGAATTTTACGGCATATCAAACCTTCTTGCGTTATTTTATGCCGAAGAAAAAATCTTTATTCATCCTTGAAGGGCATCCTTAAAGGGCATTAAATCCTTTTTTTGAATTAAATTTAAAAAATTCTTAACTCTAGAAATTGTCTTTCTATTTAACCTATAGATGGGACCCTATAAGGCACTACCATATCCGGGTCAGGTTGGACCTGGCAGTAATAGCGATGAAGGAGTACTCCTCTCCTTTCAGAGCTCCAGAATTGGAACTTCACCATTAGAATGCAATTTAACGTCATACCCAGGATATTAAGACCCGCAGTCAGCGCCTTCTTGCATATATATGATAAAAGGCGTTGGGGCTTGCCATAAGGGC
This sequence comes from Doryteuthis pealeii, assembly GCA_023376005.1. Lineage (NCBI taxonomy): Eukaryota > Metazoa > Mollusca > Cephalopoda > Myopsida > Loliginidae > Doryteuthis > Doryteuthis pealeii. The sequence goes on from CM042149.1 coordinate 120,782,774, forward strand.
AATAGTGTTGGAACAATCGTATAAGTGCTAGGGTTTGGCTTGACCAGCCGAATGATCGAAAGGGGTCTCTCTGATCGCCCGTCTAACCTAAGTAAGAGCTAAAGTGGAGCATTGCATGTCGTTTATGCTCATCCACTATGCCACCTGTCGGCTGGGGCGTTAGAATGCCCCGACTGCACCTCTGCAGAGGGGTAAGACTCCCCCAATAGGGCCACCTGTTGGCCGTGGGTGGCGACCCGTGATGCTTAAGGATAGAACCCAGGTGGATGAGCAGTTCATGACTTGCAAAACTCCACTTTGGTTTATCTTGGGCTAGACGGGCGGTCGGAGAGGCCCCCTCCGATCAATCGCTGGTCACGTCAAGCCCTAGCACCTATATGATTTTTCCCAACCCTATTGCCCTTATGGCAAGCCCCAACTCCTTTTTATCATATGGGTGCTAGAAAGGCGTGGCTGAGGGTCTACATGTCCTGGGAATGACGTTAAATTCCATTGATGGTGAGGTTCCAGTTTTGAGGTTTGGGAATGTGGAGCACCCCTTCATCACCATTGCTCCCTGGTCCACTCTGACCCGGAGTGGTATTACCTGTTAGGGTCCCATCTATGGGTTAAATAGAAAAATGTATTTATAACAAAAATTGTATTATCCATTAGAATTGATTTTTTCAAAACATATCGGCATTAAATGACCCACTGAGGTTGATATGCCGTAAAACAAACAAACCAAACCAAATCATCCACTAGGTTTCCTTCCATATGCATCACGGGTTGCCACACATAACCAACAGCGGAAATTTGGAGCCCCTTTAATGAAATATATTGTTTCAAATTAGTGAATATATAGTATCTACTAAGCTTAGCTTAGATGCGGCACAACGCTGGAAATACGATTTTTTGTGGCCATCCTTTAGGCTTCAAGCAAGAGCGCTGTCTAGCGGAGATCCTTTGTGTTAATCAGAGCGCAATCCATAATGAAGAATCCTTTGGTTGCTCCTTAGAGTTTCTAATATTGGCTTATAATTCTTTTGGTTGTTCCTTAGTGCTCCTCAGTCTTGAAGATCCTTCGTCTGTCAACCGATTAAGTAGTTAACCAGTCAGCGCTACGGGCTGTTGATTTGCCGAGGTTTAAACACATGACCTCGTTTAGTCTATAAATTTAACTGGTGGGTCGAGCACGCTTATTTACAAAATATTTCAATACTATGGGGCACCCAATGAGAATCGAACTCACTTATAAAGGTCTGCGAATCTAGATTGTCCATAGAATAATGAACTTAGTCAAAACCAACAACATGATCCCCAATGGTGTTAACACATTGTTAAATCCAATTTAACTAAAAAAGTATAAATAATAAATAGGTAACATATGTTTCTACATAACCGTTACGCATGACATAATCCCAGAAGGGTTGATATGCCGTTAAAATCAATCAAACAACTAACCAACTAGATTCCTAACCATTACACTACGTGAGGTGTCCAAATTAGTGAAATATACGTCTGAAAGAATTAAGGGTGTCGTAAAACCCCGAGGAGGACAAGGAAAGATAAATTCTATTTTTTCCTATTTATTAATCCCACAATTATTTAATGAAGTTTGATAAATTAATGGTTTATGAACCTAGAATGTTTTGCGTCTTATCTGTTACCAGCAAGTGTTACGATTTTTGTGGCCATCCTTTAGGCTTCAAGCAAGAGCGTTGTTCAGCGCAGATCCTTGGTGTTAAGCAGAGCGCGATCCTTATTAAATAATACTTTGGTTGTTCCTTGGTGCTCCTCAGTCTTGCAGGTTCTTCGTCAATGATTGCAAATGGACGTCTCTCAGTATCAACGATTAAGTAATTAATCAGCCCTGTATTCGGGCTGTTGATTGGCTGAGGTTTAAACTACGTGACCTCGCTTAGTCTATAATTTAAGTGGTGTATTGTAGCACAACCTATATATCAATATATTGGGCACCTCACGTGGTGTAATGGTTAGCAAGCTAGATTTGCAGACCATTGTTAGTGAGTTCGATTCTCATTGGGCGCCCCATATTTCTAACCTTGTGCCACATCTAAACCTAGTGTTGTATACCCTTCTTCACTTCTTACTTCTTGTCGTATTTTCTATTCTGGCCGGCTTTGCTATTCTGATCGTCTTTGGTATTTCTATCATCTATCTTGACTTGGGCTGGTCTCTTCTAAGGTCTGGACTTTCTTGGGGACTTCGGGTCTGGTTTCTGTTAGGGATTTCTCCTTATCAGAAGCCCTGTGTCATTGTTAGTTTTTAGGTAATAATTTACTTTGATCTTCCTTTATTTTTAAATCCCCAAACCAGACATCTGCGCAGGTGAGACTTACATCCTACGAGCTCGGCTCCTACCTTCTAACTGACTGAAGCTTACTTACTGTTCTTAAACCGGAAGACAGGGCCCTCTATGCCTTCCAGTTCTCACGATTTATCCCCGGAAGGCAAGGTGAGAGTGAGGTCAAGCGCCGTCACTCACTCTCAAGGTTATCAGCTGCATTAATCGCCATTATGTTTCTATACTACCTTATATAAGTATTAGGGATCTAATAATTATGTAACACTAGTTTAGTAAATAACTATATATCACAATATTCCAACAGCAAGACCAGTGGATATATCTCAGTATGATAATTTAATTATTACACCGTTTGATATGTTTGCTTGAGAGCTATTGCAAATAGTTCAATATGTAAAAGTATAATACACTTAATTTAACTCTCTCTCTCTCTCTTTCTCTCTCACACTCTTTTTTTCTTTCTTTCCTTCTTTTGCTCTTTTCATTATGTTCGATTGAAGCAGATTAACGTTATTGCTTACGCACGCTCATCCCCTCTCTCTATATTTCCCCTACTCTCTTTCTTTCTTTCTTTCTTTCTTTCTTTCTTATTATATTTTTTCTGTATAGCATGTCCTTTTTCTTACCTTTCTTTCTTCATAATAAAAACAGAATGGTCCATTATTTAGATGAAGTGATAACACTCAGAAGAAATAAGAATTTGGTGGATAAGCAACACCAGATAATCAGAATTTACATTTTTGCTTATCATCTGCCTCCTTTTTAACCAGAGGACGTTGCAAGATGACGACGGTGGTACAATTAAGGAACACGATTATTTCAAGAGGCACATGGTGTAATGGTTATCGTTGTAGAAAATAGACTCATCGACCCGAGTTCAAATTCTGGACTGAGACTGTTTGCGTTTCAAATAGCTCTAATACCGTTGGGAAAAGTAGGGATCGAACTATTCCCCCTCCAGCTATGGATAAATATTAGGACAGACTGGGCTCTTTCCCTTGGTTAGGCCACCAGTCTAGGAGATGGTAAATTCTGAATACAAACATATTTCTTAGTTTTGTTTTAAAGCATATCAACCCCGGTGGGTTATTTAATGCTGACAAACGTTTTGAAATAGATTGGGAGAAAACAAATGAATATATGTATATATAATAGTAATATTACCATTATTATTAGAGGAAAATTTAAGGGTCTACCATGGTTTCAATCAAATAGATATGATTTCATAAGAACCCTACCCTGCGTTTAACTAAGTCGATGTAATTCCTTAGTTAAATCAAAGGTATTTTTCTGATAATAACGGTTGAACGTTACGTTATTTCTCTCAATTTTCAATATATTATATATATATATATATATATATATATATATATATATATATATATTATATATTAACTATTGTTTAATCACTCATTTTTTAGTACAATCCCACTTCTTTTAAGAAATGTATATCCTGGATGGTCATCTTTTCGTGAAAAGTTCTTTCAAATTACTAAGAAGTCTGTTAAAAATCCGCTTAAGAAATTCACCTCGTGTCACATCCTGATCGTGCGGTGGGTTAATAAATATATTTCTGCTATTAGTTTATTTACTGCTAAAAAAGAAAAAAAGATCAACATTTTATGGAAATTGTGTTATTTTTGCCTGGGGGTAGTATGTATTTACTCAAGTCTTCCGCCACAGCTAGGACATGACACAAGGTCAAGTTTTAAGCGGAGTATTAAAAAAGTCGACGGAGTGGCCTATAGTTGGTATCAACCTGACAGCGAGGGAGTCTATCCCATTTTCACTAGCAATAGACTAGGGAGATTGTTTTTGCGTCTGAGGTGAAGCGCCACAGATACCTCAGCACCCAACTTTACCACACAGATTCCTGTGCTACTCATACGCAGAGTTAACGAGGGCTGGTATTGAAGCTGGAACCTTTTGGTTCCGAGCCTGATTCCCTACCGACTGAGCTAAAATTGGGTTCTTTTACATCCGATTTCATTGTCAAGTTAATACGACAATTACTCCAAGCCGTAGTTGTATCAGTGCTACTGTATGGCTGCACTATTTAGACCCTAATGAAGCGCCTAGAGAATAAGCTAGATGATAGCTGTACAAGAATGCTGCGTGCAATCTTAAACAAATCGTGGAAACAACATACCACAAGAAAATAGCTGTACGGCCACTTGCCCCCTATCACACAAACCATCCGAATGAGACGAACAAGGCATACTGAACACTGCTGGAGAAAAAAGGACGAACTCATAAGCGACGTTCTTCTTTGGAAACTAGAACATAGGAACGCCAATGCGGGTCGTCAAGCAAAGAGCAACAGACTAGATCTGCGCGGATACTGGATGCTACCAAGAGGAGCTCCCGAAGGCAATGAATTATAGGGACGGTTGGCGAGAGATTGTCATGGATATATGCGCTATAAACGTCGTGAAATGATAATTTGGTCGCATTTTGAATTTTCCGTCTCCTAGACTGGTTGCCTTATAGCTGAAGAGGCGCGAAGTCTAATGGTTAGAGTAATAAGAGATGGACTCGTCGATCCGAGTTCAATTCCCGGACGAAGCTGTTTGTATTTCACATGGCGCTAATACCCTTGGGAAAGGTATGAATCCAATTCTCCCTCCAGCTATGGGTAAATAGCAAAGCAGACTGGGCTCTTTAACCATGGCTAGGTAACCACTTTAGGAGAAGGAAAAGTCTGAATTCAAACTTGGTAAACTTCGCTTAAGAAATTGACATTGTGTCGCATCCTGCTCGTGTGGAGGAGTTTGGTAAATATATATAGCTGAAGAATCCAGGCACTCCTAGAATTTACAAATAGGCGAGGGGAGGGTTACCAGGATAGACAGATTCATGCCTTTCGAAAAGGCATTAGGCTGAAGAAAAATACAAAGCACTTCGTCTAGGATTTGAACTAGAGTCGCCGATTCCATCTGCTCAGACAATAATCGTTACGCTAGACACACCAGGTGTAATAACCTACAGGAAGACAAGTCGGCTCAAAAGTATTTCTTTTTAAAAGAACAAAGAAAATCTGAAGTTGCAAATTTCCGCTGGGGATCGGAGTGAAAACGCTAGTTTTTGAAAACGAGAGAGTTTGGCGAAATCATAAAAGACGGGAATCTCAACTGGTTTGGAATTCCTGGTCACATTTCGTTGGTTCCCAGTCAACAATCCGCTTCTCGCGAAATTCGATTATCTGCCCTTTGATAAATTACCGGCCATGTGATGGCGCTCGCAACGAACGGGTAAGATAGAAAACAGAGACATCCTTTATTGAAATTGATATATAACCCTCGCCAAGCTGAATATCAATCTTTTATTGGTATTGTCTGCGAAATATGAGTCTGGAATGGGGCAACCGGACAGGGGGGAAGGGAGGGGAGTGGAGAGAAAGTGCGGACCTTCCTACGAATCGGTCCCCTTTGATCTAGTTTGAAAATGAGAGAGTCCATACGCCACAGATAAAAAAAAGAAAGAAAGAAACATTTGGCCGTTTACAGGTATGTAGACATGTCTACGTAGCGTGAGATTTATAGTTATCTACTAAGCATAGCTTAGATGTGGCACAAGGACAGAAGTATGGAGCGCCCAGTGAGAATCAAACTCACTAACAATGGTCTGCGAATGATAGCTTTCTAACCATTATACCACACGTAGTGCCCTGGCCGGAGATTTATAAGTATTGGGTGTTTGCCGCAGCGCAATGATTAGCAGATTCACTTCGCAGGGTAGCGTGTTCGATCCCTCGCTGCCGTATTACAGAAAATACCTGTATCATTTGGATTATCCTGACTACACACCTTATAATTCATTGTTATTTATGCAACGTTTCAGTCGATATGCCCTCCGACCGTCTTCAGGTATTTCTTGTCGGACTCGGGAACCTTCTCGAATTCTGGAATCTTCTTGTCAAACCCTAGAGCCTTCATGACGTAATCGGGATCCTTCACGGAACTTCAAACCAAACCCTTTTTTCTAATCAACGGGAGGGGGATCGAAGTAGATAACAATGAAGATGAGGACAATAGTCCGAATAATCCAAATAATCCAAATATCAAGCCTCTTCTAAAGAGATCTGAGAAATAGAAAATATCAGTTGATACACTTTTAGGGAAAAAGCTCACCCAACGCAGAACGACGGGTCAGTCTATCAACTAGTTTTCACCGTTTCTCTTGAATTAACCATTTTCCTGCTGTTTACTCACTGGGTCATACAGTGTACGACTCAGAGTAATGTAGCCCTATCGGAAGGATTTAGAATACGCCTAATGTATCTCCTGCAAAGGAGTAAGAGCATCGTCCCTAGAAATAACCTGGACATCTTGGATATGAATCCAGTAGTGAGGGTCCTTTATGTATACTAGCAAATATATGCACCCTCCGGGTGCAAGTATTTTAGTTAAATTTTATAATAAAATATGATATTAAATTAGAAAGGCTAATGAAACTGAATAAGAATGTAGATAAAAAGATTTGGAACAGAAGGGGTATGATTGAAAAATAGAACAACTTTGAAACTAACACTTCCATCATTTTCCGTTACTCCCGTCTTTCATTGGTAAATGTTCCTAATTTAAACTGTTTAGTTAAAATAGGAAGTAAAGAATAAAATTACAGTTATTTCTTCTTGTTAAGGAATTTCTTTTAAGATTTATTGCAGAGATTCTTGTTTATATTCATTAAGATAAAACGAAACAATTAGAAATCAATAATACTAAGCATATATTTATTAAAATCAATTTTTTAAGATCAATATGCAAATTAGCCTTCCCATTCATACTGTAAACCTCTATTTTGTTGTATATATAA
>CM042149.1:120792396-120794896 GCA_023376005.1 Doryteuthis pealeii
ATATATATATATATATATATATATATATATATAATATATATGTTGTGTGTTGTGTGTGTGTGGTGTGTGTGTGTGTGCGTGTGTGCGCGTGTGTGTGTGTGTTTACAGTCTCTGTCAGTCTGCCTGTCTGTCTGCCATGTCTCTCAATTTCAGGCAGACAGACAGAGACTGTATATATATATATATATATATATATATATATATATATATATATATATATATAATATATATATATTATATATATATATATATATATATATATATATATATATATATATATGAACAGTCTCTGTCTGTCTGCCTGAAGTTGAGAGACAATGGGCCGGGTTAGCTCAGTCGGTAGAGCGTTCGGCTAGAAACCACAAGGTTCCTAGTTCGATACCGGTCCTCGCCAACTCAGCGTATGTTGCACAGGGATCTGTGCGGTAAAGCAAGGAGCTGATGGTAGGTGTGGCGCTCCACCTCAGACGCTAAAACAATCTCCCTGGTCTAGCGCTATTGAAAAGGGGATAGACTCCATCGCTGACTGGCTGATTCCGACTTTAGGCCGCCCCGCCGATTTACTTTATATATATATATATATATATATATATATATATATATATATTATAACTATCCTATATAGGGTTTTATGTGGGTGTGTTTGAAAAGAAGCGATTTTACTGGCCTTTTAAAAGCCGAGAAAGAAAAAGACAAATATTTCCTCTATACTCTGAGTAAAAATGCATTTTTTTTCAAGTACTTTCCAGAGTTTTTTTAAAAAATATCAAACTCTTTCAAGTTTCTTTTATTGTATTTAATTTTTTGCTGTGTCCTCTCTATTACCAGGTCCGGTGGCTCAATCTGTAGAATGTCTGACTAGGAACCACAAGGTTCCTGGTTCAACCCAGCGTATGAATAGCACAGGCTTCTGTGCGTTAAGGTAGGGAGCTGATTGTAGGTTTATCGCTCCACCTCAAACGCAGAAACAATCTCCTTGCTCTAGCGCTAGTGACAAGGGGATATACCCCTTCGCTGTCTGGCTGATACCGACTTTAGACCACGCCGACGACTATACTTTTTTTAAATTTATATCAAACACTGTTGAGAAATATTTTTTTTCTGAATTAGATCTATCTATAACTTTTATTTTTACTGTATTCAATATACCTATAAGTTTTACCCCCTGTTTACTGGGGTTGTAGAGTACTCCGACTGCACCACAATAGGGGGGTAAGAACCCATAGAAATGGGGCTACCTGTGGGCCGTGGGTAGAGACCCGTGAGGCTTAAAGACGGAATCCAGGGGTCTGCACAGTCTATGACTTGCTACACCCCACTTTGGCCCTTATTTAGGCCCTTACTTGCGGTCGGTCGGAGAGGTCCTCTCCGATCAATTGGCTTGTCACGTCAAGCCCTGGGTTGTATATGATTGTACCAACCTTATGGCAAACTCACCAATCCTTTTTATCATATATGTACTAGAAGGCGGTGGGTGAGTGACTTAGTGACTTTGGTATGACGTTAAACTGCATCTAATAGTGAAGTCCAAATTCTAGAACTGTGGAGGAGTGTGGAGTACCCCTTTATCGCCATTACTCAAAGACCCACCATGACCGGAGTGGTAGTACCTGTTAGGACCCCATCTACAAGTTAGATAAAATAATGGGTATTAAAAATGTGCTTGAAAAAATTGAGTTTGAAAAAAAAAACCCCTGAATACCTAAAAAGAATGAATAAAACATGTCTTTGGCATAAAATAACTTAAGTATTACGGGTCGCCATTCAGGCCAACAGGTGGCCCAATCTGGAGATTTTATTTCTCTGCAGAGGTGCAGTCAGTGCATTCTACTGCCTCAGCCGATAGGGCGGGAATCTAGTGAGGATCAAACTCACTACTGAAATTGAATACCGTTAAATATATATTATATATACCACGCTTAATATATACTGAATTATTTTTTCCTGTGGGTTATAATGTAGCTTTCTTTTTTTGTACCATTATATTATGTGGCCTACATTTTTAAATGTGGCCTACAAAATAATGTCTCTCTTATAATATATGGCCTACAATAAAACGGATATTATAAGGTTATAATCATCATCATCATGTCGCGCAATTTGCACGGATATCCATAACGATCTCTCGCCAACCTTCCCTATCATTCATCGACTCTGGGAGCTCCTCCGCGCAGCAGCCCACATCCCTACATAGTTGGTCAATGTAGGTCCTGGCTGGGCGGCCCACATTAGCGTGCCCATGTGCTGGCTTCCACAGTAGTACGTCTCTTACGATCTCGTCCTTGCTTCTCCAGCAGTGTCCTGCATGTCTAATCCGTCTTACTCGTATGGTTTGTGAGATCGCGGGCAGGTGGCCATACAGTTGCTTTTTTGTGGGGTGCTGCTTCGACAACTTATTCAGGACCGCTCGCAGCATTCTTGTGCAGCTCCCATCTAGCTTATTATCAAGGCGCTTCGTTAGGGTCCAGTGGTACAGTCATACAGCAGTACCGACACAACA
>CM042149.1:120804896-120819896 GCA_023376005.1 Doryteuthis pealeii
CCAAGTTTAAAGCTGTATTTACCACGAGAGAAATGGAGAATGAAGAATGAAGTGAAAGTTATTTTTTCAGAATACAAGGTGTGTCAAAAAGTACAAAAAATCATTATTCTTTTTGACACACCTTGTACATGCAAACAAACGCACCATACATATACACAAACACGCCCACACTCATACACACATAAAAACAGACTAACACACATTCAAACACAAACACACAATTACCCATTTCGCTTTTGATAATATTTTTCTTAAATCATTACAACGGGAAAAAACAAACAAAAAAAAACAATTAGTTTTGGTAGGAACTCAGAAATTATCATTACTATCTGTTCTTCTCAATGTCCCCTCTGATCAATCTGCTGGTCATGTCAATCCCTAGCACTTATATGATTGTCTCAAACCTATTGCCTTTATGGCAACCCCTAAGTCTTTTTATCATATATTTGCTAGAAGGCGTGGTCTGAGGGTCGTGATGTCCTGGGTATGATGTTAAACCCTATCTGATGGTGAGGATCCAGTTCTGGAGGTCTGGGGAATGTGGAGTACCCCTTCATTGCCATTTCTCCCAGGTCCACTCTGACCCGGAGTGGTAGTACCTGTTAGGCTCCCATCTATAGGATGAATAGAAAAAATGTGTTTAAAACCAATTGAGGACCCATCAGTAATGAATAAAAACAAAAACGTCTTCGGCATAAAATTACCCCAAAAAAGGGTTGACATGCCGCAAAACCCAAACAACCAACAAACCAACTTCTTGATGTTATGTTAAATCCGGGTTTTAAGGTTGTCACTTTATATCAAATATAAATGATGTGGAATCGATTTTATTAAAGTTTAGGTTTTGTTTAGTTTCGTTATTTAATGGCATATCAACCTTCGTGAGTTATTTAATACCAAAACCATCCTTGTAGAAGAAAGTGTAGTTCTTTGTCTATTCAAACCTATAGCTAGGGCATCATTACCCGCACTTCACAGGGTAGTGTCCGGCATACTCTTGGCCATGTGGAGACGCCTCAACCACAGCGTATGTCGACGGCGGTAATAGTCTAGGCCCCGTAAAGCCTAAGAAAACCTTGGCAGGTTATGTACATCATAGTCTAGATCACATGTAATGCGCTTCCTATATTCATTGTAGACTTTTTTTTGATATGTGTTAAAAAACTTTTCTGTATTTGAGGACCCTTTCATCCCACAGAGAAGTAGCTGTATATTATTCTAGGCTTGAAGCCGCACACCTTAGGATATGAGCCGGCATATCCCAGGCTGCCAGAAAGATCCCAAACCCAACAGGATATGTAGACGGTATATTCTATTCCCGGAATCCCCCTAAACATGCAGGTATTTAGCCGGCATGTTATAGGCCCGGAAGAACAGTAACCCAATATGTTCACACCCAAAGAGTTTGCAGCTCAGGTATTCTGGCTTACCCCTACACACGGTATATTAGCCCCCAGAAGCAGGAGGGATTACCACTTCCGGATGCAGGGTATTGTAACTCACTATTCTGGGGCCACTTACCCCCTAACGCTGGGTAGTGCCTTCATGATTCTAGTCCCAGAAGCTACCCACCTCCGACTCGCATATTGTTGGGCTCCTACCTTCCTTCCCGCAGGGTTGTAGCCTTCAGATTCTAGCCCCAAGAGCTACAAAACCTCCGATGCAGGTATTTAGCTCCGCTTATTCTGTTGGTACTTACTCCATACCACAGGGTATGTTGCCTTCATATTCTGCCCCAAGAAGCCACCCACCTCTGATGCAAGGTATGTAACTCGTATATTCTGGAGCTCCTACCACTTACCTCGAGGGTAATGTAGTCTTCATATTTCCTCAAAATAAATAAAACCAATAAGATAAAAAAAGTCCTCAGAAGCACCCACCTCCGATACGGAGTATGTAAGCTCCAATATCTGGGGCTTCTACCCCATACCACAGGGTATGTAAGCCTTCGTATTCCGACCCAAGGAAAGCTACAAAACCTCCGATGCAGGGTATTTTAGCCTCGCTTATTCTGTGAGTACTACTCCATTTACCACAGGGTATGTAGTCTCAATTCTAGGTCTCCAGAAGCTACCCACCCCCGATTGCAGGTATGTAACTCGCATATTCTGGGGCACTTACCCCTTAACCGCCTGAGTATGTAGCCTTCCTATTCTAGCCACCAGAAAGCTACCCACCTCCGGATACAGAGTATAGCTCGAATATTCTGGGAGCTCCTACCCCGTACCACAGGGTATGTAGCCTTTGTATTCCAGTCCCCAGAAGCTACCCACTTCCGAGCGGGTATGCTAACTCGGCATATTCTACGCTTTACGAACAAGGGCCTGATCTGATGCATAAATTTAAAATCTATTTTGAGAATATGTTTTCTATTTAAGTTTCATTACGTCATTCTGATTGATGACAAATTAATGTCAGTTAGAAAGCGTCTTAACGTCATCGTTACCAAGGAAACATTAATAAACATTTGGATAAGCCTCAACAAAATCTTTGAACGGGCTTGAAAATTTTTGCGCTTACTTGAAAGAAAGGTAACAAATTCATTTTGAATCAATTAAAATCATTTTTTGTTGCATTAGCATTGTTAAGGCCAATTCCAGTTCCCATCGGGTGGAACTGTATTTTCATGTTATATTTTTTTTTACAATTGTTCAAGCAAAAATCTCTAAAAAATTGAACACGCTTATCGGCTCCGGTAGTAATGCACAATAGCTCGCAGAGATATTTCATCAACAGATTACGCTATTAAAATCCATTACATTCACGGAAATACCCGAAAAACTTTGAGATACTAGTGTCCGGCATATTCTAGGCCATGGTGGAGACCCCCGCAACCACAGCGTATGAGACGGGCATAGTCTAGGCCCCGTAAAGCCTAGAAACCCTTGCATGTTATTGTACACATCATAGTCTAGATCACAATGCGCATCCTATATCGTTTGTATCTTTTTTTGATATGTATAAAAAACATTCTCTAGTCTATTGGTCTTTAAACCAAGGAAAAAAAGCCGCGATTTGAAAATATCATTCTATTCAGAATTACATAGAGATGCATGAATTCCGCAAAGGCCCTCTTCGATGGCAGATGTGACTGAATGTATATTGCTGGAATCTTCAAAAGACCAGAACCAACCGAAGGGTATCACCCGTATTATCCAGGTTTCTGCGAATGCCCTCCATACGAAGAATGCTAGCTAGCATATATAGACAACACAAGCGCATAAACATCCACAGGGTATATAGCCTCACATTATTCAAGGCTCTGCAAATACATCGACTGACTCTTGGTATGGACCTGATAATTCTGGGTCACGAAGACCCTCATTCCCACAGAGAATATAACTGGTATATTATTCTAGGCTGAAGACCAGCACACTGTAGGAATATGTTTGCCGGCATATTCCAGCTGCGTTAAAGGACTCCCAACCCAACAGGATATGTAGACGCCGTATATTCTATTGCCCGGGGAATCCCCCTAAACCTTGCAGTTATTTAGCGGCATGTTATAGGCCCGCGTAGAACAGCTTACCCAATATGTTCCACATCAAAGAATTTCAGCTCAGCGTATTCTGTTATTTACACCCTACCACACGGTATATAGCTCGCAGAAGCTACCCACTTCCGATGAGGGTATGTAATTCACATATTTCTGGGCACTTACCCCTTAACGCAGGGTATGTTAGCCTTCATCATTCAAGCCCCAGAAGCTACCCACTCCGATTGCAGAGTATGAACTCGCATTTGTGGGTCTCCACCTCCTTCCCAGGGTTTGTAGGCCTTCATATTCTAGCCCCAGAAGCTACCCACCTCCGATGCAGGGTATTTAGTCGCTATTCTGTGGTACTTAACTCCATACCGCAGCGGCTATGTTGCCTTCATATTCTAGCCCCAGAAGCTACCACCTCTGCATGCAAAGCTATGTATACTCGTATATTCTGGAGCTCCACCCCCTTAACTGGGAGGGTATGTAGTCTTGATATTCTAGTCCCCAAGAAGCTACCCACCTCCGATACGGAGTATGCTAGCTCGAATAACTCTGGGTTCTCCCCCCCTAACCACAGGGAAACGTAGCCTTCATATTCCAGCCCCAAGAAGCTACAAAACCTTCCGATAAGGGTATTTAACTCGCTATTCTGATGGTACATACTCCATACCACAGGTATGCTAGGCCTTCATATTCTAGTCTCCAGAAGCTAATCCACCCCCGATGCAGGTAGTAACTCGCATATTCTGGGCACTTACCCTTACCGCTGCAGGATGTTAGCCTTCCTATTTAGCCACCAGAGCTACCCACCTCGATACAGATATGTAGCTCGAATATTCTGAGCTATTACTCCCTACCACAGGTATTTAGCCTTCGTATTTCCAGTCCCCAGAAGCTAACCCACTTCTTGACTGCAGGGTATTGTAATCATATCTACGCTTTACAAACAAGGCGCTGATCTGATGCATTAATTAAATCTATTGAGAATACGTTTTCTATTTAAGTTTCATTACGTCATTCTGAGATGACGAAATTAATCTTCAATTAGAAAGCCTCTTAACGCCATCGTTACCAAGGAAACATTAATAAAACATTTGGATAAGCTCAACAAATCTTTGAACGGCTTGACAAATTTTTTGCGTAACTGAAAACAAGGTAAATCAAATTTCTTATTTTAATCAATTAAAATTCATTTTGTTGCATTGATTGTTTTAAATGCAATCCCAGTTCCCATCGGGTGGTACTTATTTTTCATTATTTATATTTTTTTTAACAATGTTGAAGCAAAATTTTTAAAAAAATTTGACACGCTTAAAGTTATCGACTCGTAGTAATGCATAATAGCGCGACAAGAGATTATCATCAACAGATTACGTATTAAAAATCATACATTTTCACGGAAATACCCGAAAACTTTGAGACACTAGCGTTAGTGTTAAAGGTAAGGCGTGGTTTAGAATTTGTGTTAGGGTTAGGGTTAGGGTTAGGGCTTCTTTGATAGTCTCGAGCATTACTAAATAAATATTTATACGTAACATGCGAATTCTAATTGGTATTATCTTCTTGCGTGCTAATGTGCATTAGTACCATCGGCTCCGCGAATTCGAATATTGAATTAATAGTTGTACACAATGAATACGGTGTTCATGTATTTCAAGTAATTATAAAGTTTCATGTAAGAACTACTACTACTACTACTACTACTACTAACTACTCAATTAATAATAATAATACTTGTCAACAATCATGTTTAAGAAGTTATTGCTTAGTACAAATTAATTTGCATATACAGTTATAGGGTTTGAAATATTCATTATTAATATTTTGTCGACGGGTCCTTTAATCCAAGATGGGACCCTCACCGTGACTCCCCCACGGGGTCAAACTGGACAGGAGATTTATGCCAATTGAAGCCTTACTCAGAGCGCGTGTAAGTCATAATCTAGAAAATCTCTTTTTTGCCGAAACTAATCTTACTGCTCTACAGGGTATATAGTAAAAAGTAAGTAAAGTCGTGGGGCAGGCCTAAAGTCGCGTATCAGCCAGTCAGCGAGGGAGTCTATCCCTTTTAATAGCGCTAGACCAAGGAGATTGTTTTGGGCGTCTGAGGTGGCAGCGCCACCACCTACCATTCAGGCTCCTTACTTTACCGCACATATCCCTGTGCTACTCATAGCGCTGAGTTAGGCGAGGACCCGGTATCGAAACTAGGAACCTTGGGTTTCTAGGCGAACGCTCTACCGACTGAGCATAACCCGATTTTAGTCCAGTAAGCTTAAAAGTAAGGGGGTCGGGTTAGCTCAGTCGGTAGAAGCGTTCGGCTAGATACCACAAGGTTTCTAGTTTCGATACCGTCCCTCCTAACTCAGCTATGAGTAGCAACAGGGTATGTGCAGGTAAAGTAAGGGCTGGTGGTAGGAGTTGGCGCTTCCACCTCAGACGCAAAAACAATCTCCTTGGTCTTTTTACTTATTTTAGTCCAAGCGTTACACCCCACCCGTTGGTATTATAGGTTTATTTGTTAAAGGGGTATTCTGAGAGATAAGGCCTAATTCTTTCACCCATAGAATATTTGTAGCAAGAAAAAGGTACTTACTTGAAAAGGTACTTACTAGAAAGAAAATTTCATGTGTTGAATTATTTATACAATCCCTTCCCCATGATCATGTTTTAACATAAAAATCAATTTTTAAGCAAAGAACTGCTGGTGAATCAGAGACTTATTTTTCTTAGACATTTGTAAAGGACCGCTTTAGCTCAGTCGGCAGAGCGCTCGCGCTAGAAATGACGAGGTTCTAGTTCGATACCGGCCCTCGAAACTCAGCAGTATGCACAGGGATATGTGCCGTAAAGTAAGGAGCTGATGGTTAGGTGTGGCGCTCCACCTCAGACTCTCATACAATCTCCTTGGCTAGCGCTTTTAAAAAGGGGATAGACTCCCTACGCTTGATTGGCTGATTACAGACATTAGGCCGCCCCGACGAACTTTACTTACTATACTTACATCTCACATAAATGCAAACAACAATCTGGTAATGATTGGCCTACGTAATCAAAATTCAATTGAGAAAGAAAAAAAAAGAAGTTATTAATTATACAATCTTCTTGTCTAGCGCATAGTGAAAAGGGGATAGACTCCCTCCGCTGTCTGGCTTGATACGACTTTTTAGGCCACCCGACGGACTTTTTTTTTTTTTACTTTAGACAATTTGCTAGTAAAAAGACCGAATGATCCTAGACTACGCCGAAGGTTGGTTTGAGGGTCGAGTCACTCGATACCTTGAATACGTTGTACTTCAACTTACTGTTTATTTTTTTTAGGAAAAAATTGTCATATTCATTCCTATTTTTAATACTTGATGCCATTCCCATTTCTTGCAGATGATCTTCTCTCATTACTCTTGCTACTTCCTGCAAGCGCAATCCTAGTGTTTTTCCTGTGCGCTGTGATGTGGACAATTTTTCTGCTTATGAAGTAAGTAATTACATTTAAGATTCTTCCGAAGTACTATTATCTGGTGATCGCGAAACAATGATATTAATTAGTTGCAATATATATATATATATATTGGTTGTTGGTGGTTGAAGGCTGTCACAATGCGAGTGTAAAGAAAAAAGAAGGTAACTATGATGTTTTTGATTAACCTGTTATTATTTCTCAATATTTCGGGAAGAAATCCTTTTTCTTTTTTCTTTACACTCGCATTGTGACACCTTCAAAACCAACCAAACAACCAATATAACACAAATGCTTCAAGCAATTACAAAAACCCTTTTTATATATATAGTTTTATATATATATATAATATATAATATAATATATATATATTAAGAATTTGAAAAAAACAAATGTTCCGAAAATAGGATGAATTTATTTATCGATGGTTTAAACTTTCGGTTTCTTTTAAACCTTCATCGCGGATGTATCTTGAGGTGAAGAATATATATATATATATATATATAATATATATATATATACTATATAATATAATATAGAATGAATAGAGAATAAATGAGAAAAGTATTGGCATGAAAAAGGTGCTCAATGCTAATAAAGCACAGCAGATTTTATAATCACAAACTTTTAAGTTCATGCAGTGCAATCTTCAGATAAGTCAAAATTTTGGACTCATCTGAAGATCTCAACCTCATTTGACTCATCTGAGGATGCTCAAAGCATGAAACTTAAAGTTTGAGTATTAAATCATCCATAATACATTACTATTGATTATATATATATATATATATATATATAATATATATATATATATACTGGTACAAAAAATATCTGTAAATAGTATTCAAGGGATTTAAAACAAATATCCCTATCTTGTATGGAAGCCCAAGCTCATCGGGATGATTTGATTGCAGAACTATGACTACTTCTGCAAGAGAACAAGTTTACCTCATCGATGATAACTCACGGCTTCCCATTAGCTGTGTTCTCAAGCTTGCTGAATTTTCTCATCAGTAAGTGGAGATTTGACGGGCGTCTTGCTCCCTCTCCGTGCGTCATATTTGTTCTACCATTATTCAATTCTTTCTCCACTCATGCACGCTTCCTATGCGGTAGTGCCACTAAGCACCCATATTATGAAAAAATAATACTATATATATATATATATATATATATATATATATATTAATATATTATATATATGGTGTGTGTGTGTGTGTGTGTGTGGCGATTGTATATTGGTTATATAAGTGTTCCATCTTATTTTTGGTATGGAGAATGTTGAGTTTGATCAATAAAAACACCTAATGATATTCTGTTCTGAATTCAATCTTTGTACCGAAGAAAGTTTTGATGTATTTTGTTTAATAAACTCATCCTTATATAAACACTAGAAGCTGGCTACCCGCGAGAGGCGAATTTAAAAAGTTCGTCTCACAGATTCATTATTAACTTATCGTGAGTGAGATCCACACCGGTTGCCCATAAAAAATCCCCACAGGAAATATATCGATATGTAAGAAATTCCATTCATGGTTACAAATAAGAAAATATAGAATGATACAATTTAATTAAAATTAATCAATATTATATTTCAAAGCGAAGAAAAACAACTAAAAATAGACAAACAAAAAACATGCAAATAAGAATTCCCTTCTGTTACTTTTCAAATTTTAATTTTTAAATATCTTCCCCAAAACATAAAACAAATCTTAATTATTTGTCAAAAACCAAGCCCTGGTGATAATCAATGTGTATGTATTTTACTTTGTCGTTAATAGTTTTCCCTGGGCATAGAGATACACACAACTGCCATATATATATATATATATATATATATATATATTATAATATAATAGATAATAGATAGATAAACAGCGATTTAATTGATAATGACTCAGACAGAATTTAAATTTAAAGGATAAAAAATCCCGTCTCGTCATGATAAATATTAAATTGTACAGGCGAATGAAATATTATAAAAAGAACGAACTTATTAGACAAAATTGAAAAGAATTTTATTTTGATTCGAACTTTTCATGTCGCCAAAACGTTTAAGTAAGGATTAAATATAAAAGGGGTAGGTGTAATTTGTTAGTGTTTGATTAATTCATTTTTGTTTTTCTTGATTTCAAAAACGCAAATTATTTCAAAATCGCATAATAACATCAATGGGATGTGGAAGAAAGGAATGATTTTCCAACAGATATCCTGAATGTCCATGCAAACAGAGAAAACAACGAATCAAGACTGGAAAACAGTTAAGTGAATCTTTGTTTGGTTGTCTGACGGTTGTAAATATTCGTTAATCTGGGCTTTCGCCTAGATTCTACTCGGAATATTAACCATAAGCACCCAGCTGTTTTGAAAGGAACACCTTTGCTTTTCACCCTAAAACTCCCGGTTGGTTGTTTACAACATCCGAGCGGTTTTGTGTTAGAATTTCACTGTAAGATTATTTTTTTTACGGGGAAAAGCAACAAGATGTTCATTTTCCAAAAACAGCTTTCACCTGGTTTGCTTAATGGTTACCTGGTCCAATTCTACCATTCAAAATTGATGTTATTATTCTTGTGGCTACATTTACCCGGGCAGGGTAGAGCCGGTTCCAATTATTGATTTCTGACTCCCACGCGAAGACTAGCAATGCCCTGGCGATCCAATTGCAGCGATGGGTGACTCCAGTGTGTTGCGGATTTCAGCAAGCCAATCCGTGGACCACGACAGTCTTCTGCCAACTGTCGCTATTCACTCATTGTCCCGGCAGGTCCTCCATTACAGCATCCAGCTATCTAAAACAGTGCTGGTCTATGTATTTTCTTTGCTGGACAACCCGCACTAGGCATGACTATGCTGCTAGTTTCCACAGGAATAGTCATTATGTGTTCATCTTTACATCTCTAGAAGTGTCCAGCATGTCTCGTCCGGATGGCTGCTTTTATTCACGGGACGCGTGTTGATAAATGTGGTTATGTAGGGTTAAGGACTGACTTAAGGACCCACTCTGAAGACACTGATATTGCTGTGGAGAACTTGGACAACTAGATATAATAAACCTGGCTGAAGAACCACCATCTAGCGTTCTATGAAAGAATTTGAGTCCAACCAAAAATGAATTCGGGCTATAAGAAACGGGTAATTTTCAGCTAGCAACGTTCAAAGTGGCAGAAGTTCCAACATGTATTAGGTGGAAGAATATGTCTCTAGGGCTGGCCCCCATAGTGACTTATTGAGAAAACACAAGGATAGAAGTGGCAATGCTACTGGCAACAAACTATGATGAAAAATAAAAGGGAAATGATCTTACTCTACACAAGTTGACAGCATTATATTATGTTCGAAGGAAATAGACACGGTGAGACAAGTTCAACCACCCCAGTGATATTTGTCCTTCACATAGCGCTAATACCCTTGGAAAGGTTATGCATCCATATATCGCCCTCCAGTATGGGGTAAATAAGTTAGGGCAGTCTTTAAAACCTTAGTTACGCAACTAGTCTAGGGTATAAAAACTGAATGAAACCTGTTAAACTCCGCCTTAAAGCAATTAACCTAGTTGTACAAGGAGACCTGCTATAATACACAGTATTACAGGGCCGAAGGATCTCAGTCAAGCGCTAGGTACCCGTCATGTTTGACAGCTATTGTAGTAGTGGTGAAACTGCACACGCAATACATTGCTCATTTGGTAATGATTAAAGCATATAGATTAAACGTACAATGTAGTCTAATACGCCGACGAATCAGACTTAGGCCGCTACCAAGAACTGAGTTCAGGACACATAGCTCTGACACTACCACGCTGTTCAACCACTCAGCCACGGTAAGGAGAGCGTTGGACTTTAGGGTGGATTTACGAAGATTGTTTATTCTTAGCACAAGGTCACGAAATGGGGCACTAACGAGAACTTGGGCTATTTTATCTTACTAGATAAGCCCCTCCAAAAAATATAACCTTTGGGGGGTGCTTTTCCGTTTTAAATCCCTTTTTTATTTTCTCTTTTCTTTTCAGATTGCATTACATGCAGTCCTTTATAGCATGACAGTAATGACGATGCAGCAGTTCACAGCTCGAATGAAAACAATTACGAGTGCGACCTCATTGTTATCGATTACGACGCTTAATAACTCACCATGTGGAAAATATGTGATGATGATGATGGAAAGCAGTACCAGCACTTGACTTAAAACCCACGATCGAGTGTACCACCTGGTTGTCCGATTTACACTAATAAAACCACTCTGGCTGAATATGTGATGACCGATGCAAGTACTAGCACAGACGAACAATCACTGAATAGTACCACTGGTTTGTCCGATTTTTGACGCTAACAAAACCACACTTGCAGAAATATATGATGACGTGCTAGTATACCAGCTCGGACGAGGACACTTACCGATTGGTCCAGCTTTGTTGTCGGGGATTACCACGCTTAATAAAACACACTCTTGACGAAAATAATTGACATGGAAACCATAGAGTGAAAAAGAAAAGAAAAAAAAAAATCTGTTATCAGATGCGGTCCATGACCAAATTGTCCTGGGCTGCCAAAGGGTTAAACAACCCAGAAAATGTAAATATTTGATCCCGAAAAAGAAGTTTTAATTGTTTCCTGTTTACCAATTTATTGTTCAAATTTAAAAATTTCTCGTTCCATTTTTTCCTATTTACCAATTTTTCTCTTTTCTATTCCAAAAATTTTCTCGTTAAATTTTCATTGTTACATTTCTTGATAAAATACTTTTCGATATTAAAATACGACTTAAACATTTTTATTCCATTGTTTTACACTTGTTTATAAGTGAGTTTTGTTACATGATGATTTGGGCATAGTCTATCATTTTGAAGTCTAGTTAGGAAACTAATGCAGAATAGCGCGCAGAGAAATATATTCAGTAGATTACGTATGAAAAGCAATTACGTTTCAATACCTGAAACTTTTGAGACGCTAGGATTACGATTAAAGTGCAGGGTTAGGGTCAGAGTTAGGATTAGAGTAGGTACTTCGGGATTTTCCTTAATCTAATTACTATTTCATAGTAAAAATGCAATTCAATGATGTTATTTCTTGCGCCGCTATTCTGCATTATTCCCTAGTTAGAATTTTAAAATTAATGGTACATTGTGGACAAACAAAGAATTTTAAACTGACAAGCCTTAACCCAGTTCTCCGAAAACGGGACTCTCTAATTGGCTTAGGACGTCACTGATCGGATGACCCTGCGAAAGTCAGTTGTTTGTTTTACGTTTTTTTACGGCATATCAACCCCACCGAGTCATCTAATGCCCTGTGAGAGAAGAGCTGATACCCTATGATAGAATGCACTATCTGATTTATGAACATTGGTTGGTGTTAAGTCTTTCTTAGCTGCCACCGGCGCTGCGGGTTAAAAAAATCGCATGATCCCAAGGGATTCATCCCCCAGGCTAACACTGTCCTCTCGATTTAAGGGGACATTGGGTTTAATTTGCCTGGTGGTTTGGGGCGCTTCAAAAGAAAATGCCGAGGGATCCATGCATTCTTTTGAACTTGCCATCGAATGAGCTTCCGGTTAGTCGTGGGCCCCCATTTTCAAGTACCTTGTGTCACACCCCTTGATCTGGTGGGAGGTTGAGGTAAATAGCCCGTTTTCCTAGTGTGACTAGTTAGTAATATACGGCTGTTGTTAAAATAAGCTCTATTCATTTCTAAATTACGATTTCTAATATTATACAAATTCAGCCAGTAATATTACAATATTTGGAATTCAAGTCATATGAACTAAGTTGATTAGACGTTAGGACTACGATTAAGTGCAGGCGTTAGGTCAGGGTTAGGGTAGAGTTAGGGTACTCGGATTTTCCGTAATCTAATACTATTTATATATAAAATGCATTCTAATGGATGTTATTCTTTGCGCGCTATCTTGCATTTGTCCCTAGGTTTAATTTAAATTAATGGTACATTGTGGACAAACATATACTGGATTTAAGTTTTTAAGAATTTTAAACTGACAAGCCTAAACCAGTTCGCCGAAACGGGACTCTCTTATAGCTTAGTACGTTACTGACGGATGAGCCCTAGCGAAAGTCGGTGACTGTTTTACTGTTTTTGTTTTACGGATATCATCCCTTCCTAGTCATCACTGCCATATTGTAGAGAAGAAGCTGATACCCCCGACGTGTTCCTCATTTCAAGTGACCTTGTTCACCCCTACCTTGTGGAGTTTTTTTTTAGGGTAAATAGCCCGTTTTCCCTAGAGTGACTAGTTAGTAATATACGGCTGTTGTTAAAATAAGTTCTTTTCATTTCTAAATTACGATTCTAATTGTATTACAATATCTCAGCATTTCACTCGCCGACTCGGTGGTCTCGAATCGGACTTGTCTATTCCTCACGGCATGCGATCGCGTAATAGAGGTTGCCTTTCCGAGCGGCTTACCGCCGTCGCCACCGTTCGTCACGCTGTCTGTGACGCCGCTTGCCTATGTCGTACATTGCTAGACCGCTTGGTCTCTTCCGACGTTTCGACTTCTCCTCGCCCGAACGCCGTCGTCGTCGCGCCGATATTGGCCGTTAAGACGACAGCGAGGCTGAGGAGAAGACTTTGAAAACTCAAAAAATGAAACCACGTTCGAAAAGTCGGCCGGAGACTTGCTTCCACGAACACGCTCCGCGTGTCCATGTCTCCGGTTACCGTCGCAACGGTTAGCTATCGGGCCGCCCGACTCTGTGCCGCGACCCTGCCGTCGTCGAAGTTAGTGTCGATGTGACAGTCGGCGACTATCGTCATCGTACCACCGATGATACCTGGTTGATTCCGCCAGTAGTCATACACTACATTATATAGAACAAGTCATTTTTTTAAATAAATTAAGTTGCTGACAGTACCTGTTGTTACTTAAGTGGTTCACCAATAAAGTATTGGAACTGCAGGATAGTAGAGTTAACTCAAATTGAGCCACCGGCCCCAGGGGTCAGACGTGCTTAACTGATTCTGCTCGCGCGAGATTTATTGGTATCGGGGAATTGAATGTACGTGGAAGGTCCTGTTTCTAATCTTATAAAAACCAAGTCGAACCCAGTCCAGGGTGAGAGACTACCCGGATGAGGAGATACACCCCTAACCCTCTTGATAGTCTGATTTAACTTGTTAATGGAAAAGTTTCCTAAATTTTATTGGCCAGGTCACCCAAGGCGGGCTTCGCTGATTGCGTCTAGACATCTTAGACGAAGTTAAAGAACCCAGTTCTGCCTCTATTTACCCATAGGCGGGGAAAGATATATTATGGATTTCGTGTCTTTCCTGAGGGCATTAAAGCAAAGTGAAACGCATTTGACTCGTCCGGGATTTGAAGTTAGCAGAAGATTATCTATCTATCTATCTATCTATCTATCCTATCTATCTGTTAATATTCTCATCTTCTCATTCTCTGTCCCTTTCTCTCTGTTCTCTCTCTATATATTTGTGTGTGTGCTCTCTCTCTCAACAGATATATATATAACATACCACACACACACACAACACACACAATATATTATATATTCATATATATTATATTAATATATAATAAAATATTTTAGAAAAAAACAAACACATGATATTAATACGCTGATAGAATCTGTTTCGACCTTATTTGAAGTGGTCTTTCATCAAGAGAGCGAGATGTGTATGATAGAGAGACGGTGTGACACATCTCGCTCTATGAGACCACTTCAATAAGAGGGTCAAACAAGATTTCTGTCAGCGAATTATAAACAATCATGTCTTTGTTTTTTCTAAAATATTTATTTCATATGTCGCGATTCACTCCATTCACTTTCATATATATATATATAATAATATATATATATAATAGATATATATATATTATATTATATATCTGTTAATTTCTTATCTAACTATTTATCCAATCTCAGTTTGTTAATTTCTATCTATTCTATCTCTTATATCTGTCTTTGCTCTGTCTCTGTCTGTCTCTGTCTCTTTTTGTTCTGTCTGTATGCCTGGTCTGTCTTTCTCTCTCTGTCTCTGTCTCTGTCTTCTTCTTGTCTCTCTCTGTTCTCTCTGTCTCTCT
>CM042149.1:120822396-120839551 GCA_023376005.1 Doryteuthis pealeii
TTATCTCATCCCCCCTTCTCTCTCTCTCCCCCCTCTCTCTCCCTCTCTCTCTCTCTCTCTCTCATTTACAAATACTCTGAAACAGATACGAGCAATGGAAAAGGATGGCGATTTGCACACTAACGTAGATATGGACCCGGCTTTAATAGACTGAAGATAACACATAACTGCGCTATATATAGAGACAGATTGTCTTAATTTGACCAAGTTTTGCACCAAAACTAAAACAGGCTGTGAATATTGGATAAACGGAATAAGATAGATAGATAGATAGAGAAGAGAGAGAGAGAAATTAGATAGATAGATATTAACAGACTGTGATAAATAGATAGAAAAAGAGTAGATGGGATAGAAATTAAAGTTAGATAGATTACAGATTCATAGTTGAGGATAGATGTATAATATATATATAGAGAGACAGAGAGAGACAGAGAGAGACAGAAAGAGGACAGAGGACAGGACAGAGAGAGAAAGACGACAGGCATACAGACAGACAAAAAGAGACAAGAAAGACAAGACAGAGACAAAGACAGATATAGAGATAGATAGATAGAAATTAAACCAAAAACTGAGATTGATAAATAGTTAGATTAGGAAATTAACGATTATAAATTATATATATATATATATATATAAATATAATATAATATATATTATAATATATGAAAAAGTTGAATGGAAGTGAATCCGACAGTATGAATATAAATATTTTAGAAAAAAACAAACATGGATGTTATAATTCGCTGACAGAAATCTGTTCGACCCTTTATTGAAGTTGGTCTCATCAAGAGCGAGATGTGTCACACCGTCTCTCTATCATACACATCTCGCTCTCTTGATGGAAGACCACTTCAATAAAGGGTCGAAACAGTTTCTATCAGCGTTATTTAACATCATTGTTTGTTTTTTTTCAAAATATTATTTAATATATATATTATATATATATGTATATATATATTATATGTGTGTGTGTGTGTGTGTGTGTATGTATAATATATATATCTGTTATACACATATACACACACACAAAGTATAAGAGAGAACAGAGAGAAGGGACAGAGAATGAGAGATAGATATTAACAGATAGATGATAGATTAGAAATAAGGAATTTTTAGAAATAGATTAGATAACTCTTCTTGCTAACTTCAAAATCCGGAGAGTCAAAAATTGCGTTTCACTTTGCCTTTTAATGCCCTCAGAAGAAAGACACGAATCCATATATATTTCTTTCCCCGCCTATGGGTTAAATAAGAGGGCAGACTGGGTTCTTTTAACCTTCGTCTAGATCTAGACCAATCAGCGAAGCCCGCCTTGGTGACCCTGGGTTCAATAAAATTCTAGGAACTTTTCCATTTAACCGTTAAATCAGACGATCAAGGTTGTTAGGGGTGATATTCTCCTTTTTCATTCCGGGTAGTCTCCACCCTGGGATCTGGTTCACTTGTTTTTATAAGATTAGAAACATGGACACATTTCCACGTACATTCAATCCCCGAACCATAAATCTCGCGCGAGCAGGATCAGTTAAGCACGTCTGACCCCTGGCGGGCCGGTGGCTCAATTGTGAGTTTAACTCCTACTTATCCCTCAGTTCAATACTTTATTTAGGTGACCACTAGTAACAACATACTGTAAGCAACTTAATTTATAAAAAAATGACTTGATTCTATATATGTTAGTGATGACTACTGGCAGGATCAACCAGGTATCATCGGTGCGTACGATGACGATAGTCGCCGACTGTCACATCGAACGACTTAACTTCGACGACGGGCAGGGTGCGGCACAGAGTCGGGCACGGCACCGATTAGCTAACCGTTGCGGACGGTAAACCGGAGGACATGGACCGCGGAGCGTGTCGTGTGAAGCAAGTCTCCGGGCCGACTTTTCGAACGTGGTTTCATTTTTTGAGTTTTCAGTCTTCTCTTCGCCTTGACGCCTGTTCGTTCTTAACGGGCAATATCGGCGGCGGACGACGACGGCGTTCGGGCGAGGAGAAAGTCGAAAAACGGTCTGGGAAGGACCAGCGGTCTAGCAAATCGACGACATCGGCGCAGCGCGTCACAGACAAGCGTTGACGACGGGTGCGACGGCGGTAGACTGCGCTACGGAAAAGGCAACCTCTATACGCGATCGGATCCGTTGAGAAGAACAGTCCGATTCGAGGACACGAGTCCGCGAGTTGAAATGCTGAGATATTGTAATTAACAATTAGAATGTAATTAGAAATGAAAAGAACTTATTTTAACAACAGCCGTTATATTACTAAACTAGTCACTCTTAGGAAACGGGCTATTTTACCCAAACTCCCACCAGTAGGGTGTGAAACAAGTCACTTGAAAAATGAGGAACCACGACAGGGGTATCAGCCCTTCTCTACAATATGGCAGTAGATGACTAGGAAGGATTGGATATGCCGTTAAAACAAAAAACAGTTTAAAAACAGTCTCAACCGACTTTCGCAGGGCTCATCGATCAAGTAACGTCCTAAGTCTAAATAAGTGAGTCCCGTTTCGACGAAACCTGGGTTAAGGCTTGTCAGTTAAAAATTCTTAAAAAAAAAAACTTAAATCCAGTACTATGTTGTCCAAATGTACCATTTAATTTAAATTCAAACTAGGGCGACAAATGCCAGAATACGCGCCGCAAGAAATAACATCATTAGAATCGCATTTTATATATAAATATATTAGATTACGGAAAATCCCGAAGTTACCCTAACTCTAACCCTAACCCCTTGACCCTAACCCTCACTTAAATCGTAGTCCTAACGTCTAATCAACTTTAGTCATTAAAAAATGACTTGATTCAAAATATTGTAATACTTACTGCTTGAATTATTGTAATAATAATTAGAATCGTAAATTTAGAAATGAATAGATCTTATTTTAAACAACAGCCGTATATTACAAACTAGTCACACTAAGGAAAACGGGCTATTTACCTCAACCTCCCACCAGATAAGGGGTGTGACACAAGGGTCACTTGAAAATGGGGGAGCACGAAACTAACCGAAGCTCATTTCGATGCCAAGTTCAAAAGATGCATGGATCCCTCGGCATTTTTCTTTTGAAGCGCCCAACCACCAGGGCAATAACCCATGTCCCCTAAATCGATAGGACCATGGTACGGGGGATGACTCCCTTGGGATCATGCGATTATTACCAGCAGCGGTGGCAGCAAGGCAAAGACTAACACCACCAATGTTCATAAATCAGAATAGTGCATTCTATCTCATAGGGGTATCAGCTCTTCTCTACAACAGGGCATAGAGACTCGGATGGGGTTGATATGCCGTAAAAAAACAGTAAAACAAACAACTGACTTTCGCAGGGTCATCCGATCAAGTGACGTCCTAAGCCAATTAGAGAGTCCCGTGTCGGACGAACCTGGGTAAGGCTTTGTCAGTTTAAAATCTTGTTTTTCCACAAGCTTACCATTAATTTTAAATTCTAACTAGGAATAAATAGCAGAATAGCGCGCAAAGAAATAACATCATTAGAATTGATTTACATATGAATAAGTATTAGATATGGAAAAATCCCGAAGTACCTAACTCTACCTAACTTCTGACCCTAACCCTCACTTTAATCGTAATCTAAGCGTCTCAAAAGTTTCAGGTATGAAACGCTAATGTTTCATACGTAATCTACTGATATATTCTCTTGCGCGCTATTTCTGCATTAGTTTTCCTAACTAGAACTTACAAAAATGATAGACTATGCCAAATCACATGTAACAAAACCACTTATAAAAACAAGTGTACAAAACAATGAATAAAATGTTTAATCGTAATTATATCGAAAGTATTTTATCAAGAAATGTAACAATGAAAATTTAACGAGAAAATTTGAAAAAAAGAGAAAAATGGAAATAGGAAAAAATGGAACGAGAAATTTTTAAATTTGAACAATGAAATTGGTAAACAGACAATTAACTCTTTTTCGGGGAATCAAATATTTACATTTTCTGGGTTGTTTAACCTTTTTTGGCAGCCCAGGACAATTGTCATGTTGACCGCATCTGATAACAGATTTTTTTTTTCTTTTCTTTTTCACTCATGGTTTTCCACATGTCATATTATTTCGGCAAGAGTGGTTTTACCGTGGGTAATCCGACAAACAAGTGACCACTCGGTAAGTGTCTCGTCCGAGCTGGTACTACTAGCATCGTCATCATAATTTCTGCAAGTTTGGTTTGTTTAGCGTCAAAATCGGGACAACCAGGTGTACATTCAGTGACTTGTTTCGTCTGTGCTAGTACTGCATCGCATCACATATTCAGCCAGAGTGGTTTTATTAGTGTCAAAAAATCGGACAACCAGGTGGTACACTCGATCGTGGTTTCGTCAGTGCTGTACTGCTTCCATCATCATCATCACATATTTCCACAATGTTGCTAGAGTTATAGCGTCGTTAATCGGATAAACAATGAGGTCCACTCGGTAAACGGGTTTATTCGAGCTGTGACTGCTTCATCGTCATTACTGTCAAATGCTATATAAGGACTGCATGTTAATGCAATCTGAAAAGGAAAAGGAAGATAAAACAGGGATTATAAAACGAAAAGCAACATGTATTGTAAGGGGCTTATCTAGTAGATAAAATGCCCAGTTTCTCGTTAGTGCCCCATTATCGTGACCCTTTGTGCTAGATAAAACTAATCTTCGTAAAATCCACCCTAAAGTCCAACCTTCCTTACGTGGCGATGGTGACAGGTGGGTAGTGTCAGAGCTATGTAGGTCCTGAAAAACTCAAAGTTCTTGGTACGGGCTAAGTCTGATCCGCGGCGTTAGACTACATTGTACGTTTATCTATATGGCTTTAAAATCATCACCAAATAAGCAATGTATTGCGTGTCAGTTCACCACACTACTTACAATACTGTCAAACATGACGGGTACCTAGCGCTGGTGAATCCTTCGGGCCCTGTAATATGTCGATTTAGCAGGTCTCTTCGTAACAACTAGGTAATTGCTTAAGCGGAGTTTAACAGGTTTCATTTCAGAGTTTATACCCTAGACTAGTTTGCGTAACTAAGGTTTAAAGACTGCCCACTATTACCCATAGCTGGAGGCGAATTATATGGATGCATAACCTTTCCCAAGGCGTATTACGCTATGTGAAGGGACAATATCTACTGGGGTGCGTTGAACTTGTCTCACCTGTTCTATTTCCTTCGACATAATAAATGGCCTGTCAACTTGTGTTCGGAGTAAGATCATTTCCCTTTTATTTTATCATCATAGTTGTTGCCAGTAGCATTTGCCATCTATCCTTGTGTTTTTCTCAATAAGTCACTTAGGCCAGCCTAGAGAACCAATTCTCCACATAAAATACATGTTGGAACTTCTCCACTTTGAACCGTTGCTTAGGCTGAAAATTACCCTTCTTAGTAGCCCGATCAAATTTTGGTTGGACTCAATTCTTTTCAGTAGACCGCTAGAGGTGGTTCTTCAGCAGGTTATTATATCTAGTTTGTCCCAGTTTCTCCACAGCAATATCAATTGTTCTCAGAGTGTCTTCTTAAGTCAGGTCCTTAAACCTACAATAACCACATTATCACACGCCGTCCACGTGATAAAAGCCACCATCCGGACGAGACATGCTGGACACTCTAGAGATGTAAAGATGGAACACAAATTGAACTATTCCTGTGGAAACTAGCACATAGTCATGCTTAGTGCGGGTGTCCAGCAAGAATACATAGACCAGCACTGGTTTTAGATACTGGATGCTGCTATGGAGGACCTGCCGGGGGACAATGAGGATTAGCGACAGTTGGCCAAGAGACTGTCGTGTCCCGGATTGCCGCTGCGAACCGCAACCACTGGAGATCACCCATCGCTCGCATTGATCGCCAGGCATTGCTAGTCTTCGCGTGGGAGTCAGTAAATTCAATAATATGGAACCGCTCTAACCCTGCGGGTAAATGTTAGCCACAAAAGATAATAACAATCAATTTTGAATGGTAGAATGGACCAGGTAACCATTAAGCACCACCAGGTGAAAGCTGCTTTTTGAATGAACATCTTTTTGCTTTTCCCCGTAAAAAAAATATCTTACAGTGAAATTCTAATACACAAAACCGCCGGATTGCTTTGTAAACAACCAACCGGGAGGTAGGGTGAAAAGCAAAAGGTGTTCCTTTCAAAACAGCTGGGCGTGTAATGTTACATCCGGTAGAATCTACGAAAGCCCAGATTAACGAATATTACAACCGTAGGAACAAACCAAACAAAATAGTCACTAACTTTTCAGTCTTGATTCGTTGTTTTTCTCATGTTTGCATGGACCATTCAGGATATCTGTTGGAATAATCAATTCCTTTCTCCACATCCCAGATTGCTGTTATTATTGCGATTTTGGAAATAATTTTGCGTTTTTCTGAAATCAAGAAAAACCAAAAATGAATTAATCAAATCACTACAAATTTAACACCCCTACTCCCTTTTATATTATCCTTACTTAAACGTTTTGCGACATGAAAAGTTCGATCAAAAAATTCTTTTCAAATTTGTCTAATAAATTTCGTCTTTTTAATATATCTACATTCCCTGTACATTTATATTTATCATACGAGACGGATTTTAATCCTTCAAATTTTAAATTCTGTCTGAGTAATTATCAATTAAAATCGCTGTTTATCTATCTATCTATCTATATATATATATATATATATATATATATATATATATTATATATATATATGCAGTTGTGTGTATCTCTATCCCAGGGAAAACATTAACGACAAAGTAAATATAATAACACATTGATTATTCACCAGGCTTGGTTTTGAACAAAAATAATTAAGATTTGATTATGTTGGGAAGATATTTAAAAATTAAAATTGAAAAGTAACAGTAGGGAATTCTATTTGGCATGATATTTTGTTTGCTATTTTTAGTTGTTTTCTTCGCTTTGAAATATAATATTGATTAATTTAATTAATTGTATCATTCTTATATTTTTCTTAATTTGTAAACCACATGGAATGGCAAATTTCTTACTATATCGATATATATTTCCGTGGGGATTTATTGGGGCAACCGGTGTGGATCTCACTCACGATAAGTAATAATGAATCTGTGAGACGGAACTTTTAAAATTCCCCTCTCGCCGGGTAGCCACTTTCTAGTGTTTATATAAAGGATAGAGTTTATTAAACAAATACATCAAAACTTTCATTCGGTACAAGAATTGATTTCAAACAGATATCATTAGGTGTTATTTATTATCAACTCAACATTCTCCATACCAAAAATAAGATTGGAACACTTCTTATAACCAAATATACAATCACACACACACACACACACACACACACATATATAATATATATATATAATATATATATAATATATAATAATATATTATTTCATAATATGGGTGCAGTGCACACCGCATAGAAGCGTGCATGAGTGGAGAAAGAAATTGAATTAATGGTAGAACAAATATGACGCACGGAGAGGGAGCAAGACGCCCTCCAATCTCCACTACTGATGAGAAAATTCAGCAAGCTTGAGACACAGCTATGGGGAACCGGTGAGTTATATCGATGAGGTAACTTTTTCTCTGCAGAAAGTCATAGTTCTGCCAATCAAATCATCCACGATGAGCTTGGCTTTCCATAAAACAAGAATAGGGATATTTGTTAACATCCCTTGAATACATATTTACCAGATATTTTTGTACCAGTATATATATATATATATATATATATATATATATATATATATATAATCCAATAGTAATGTATTATGGATGATTTAAAACTCATAACTTTAAGTTTCATGCTTGAGCAATCCTCAAGATGAGTCAAATGGTTGAGATCTTCAGATGAGTCAAAATTTTGACTTATCTGAAGATTGCACATGCATGAAACTAAAGTTTGTGATTATTAAAATCTGCTCTGCTTTATTAGCATTGAGCACCTTTTCATGCCAATACTTTTTCATTTATTTCTCTATTCATTCTATATTATATATATATATATATATATTATATATATTATATATTATATATATATATATTCTTCACCTCAAGATACATCCCGATGAAGGTTTAAAGAAACCGAAATGTTTTAAACATCGATAAATAAATTCATCCTATTTTCGGAACATTTGTTTTCAAATTTTCTTAATATATATATATATATTATATATATATATATATATAATATTATATATAAAAGGGTTTGTAATTTGCTTGAAGCATTGTGTATATATTGGTTTGTTGGTTGTTTTGAAGGCTGTCCAATGCGAGTGTAAAGAAAAGAAAAAGATTCTTCCCGAAATATTGAGAAATAATGACAGGTTAACAAAAAACATCATAGTTACCTTCTTTTTTCTTTACCTCGCATTGTGACAGCCTTCAAAACAACAACAAACCAATATATATATATATATTGCAACTAATAATATCATTGTTTCGCGATCACCAGATAATAGTACATTTCGGAAGAATCTTTAAATGTGAATTACTTACTTCATAACAGAATAAAATTGTCCACATCACAGCGCACAGGGAAAAACACTAGATTTGCGCTTGCCAGGAAGTACAGAGTAATGAGAGAGATCATCTGCAAAGAAAGGGAATGCATCAAGTATTAAAAATGGAATGAATAGACATTTCTAAAAAAATAAACAGTAAGTTGGAAGATACAACGTATTCAAGTATCCGAGTGACTCGACCCTCAAACCACCCTCGGCGTAGTCTAGGATCATTGTCTTTTACTACAAATTGTCTAAAGTAAAAAAAAAAGTCGTCGGGTGGCCTAAGTCGGTATCAGCCAGACAGCGAGGAGTCTATCCCCTTTTCACTAGCGCTAGACCAAGAAGATGTATAATATATAACTTCTTTTTTTTTCTTCTTCAATGATTTTGATTTTACGTAGGACCAATCATCCAGCCTTTCGTTTGCATTTATGTGAGAGTAAAGTATAGTAAGTAAATTCGTCGGGCGGCCTAATGTCTGTATCAGCCAATCAGCGAGGGAGTTATCCCCTTTTTAATAGCGCTAGGACCAAGGAGATTGTATGAGAGTCTGAGGTGGAGCGCCACACCACCATCGCTCCTTACTTTACCGCACATATCCCTGTGCATACGCTGAGTTGTCGAGGCGGTATCGAACTAGGAACCTCGTCATTTCTCCGAGCGCTCTCCGACTGAGCTAAACGGTCCTTTACAAATGGTCTTAAGAAAAATAAGTCTCTAATTTCAAACCAGCAGTTCTTTGCTTAAAAATTGATTTTATGTCAAAACATGATCATGGGGAAGGGATTGTATAAATACATTCAAACACATGAAATTTCTTTCTAGTAAGTACCTTTCAACAGTAGTACCTTTCTTGGCTACAAATTTCTATGGGTGAAAGAATTAGGCTTATCTCTACAGATACCTACATACTAAAATATACAACGGGGTTGGGGTGTACGCTTGGACTAAAAATAAGTAAAAAAAAGACCAAGGAGATGTTTTTGCTTTGAGGTGGAGCGCCACTTCCTACCACCAGCCCTTTACTTTACCGCACATATCCCTGTGCTTACTCATACGCTGAGTTAGCGAGGGACGTATCGAACTAGAAACCTTGTTGGTATCTAGCCGAACCGCTCACGACTGAGCTAACCCGACCCTTACTTTACTTTACTGGACTAAAAATCGGGTTAGCTCATCGGTAGAGCGGTTCGCCTAGAAACCCCAAGGTTCCTAGTTGATACCGGTCCTCGCCAACTCAGCGTATGAGTAGCACAGGGATATGTGCGGTAAAGTAAGGAGCTGATGGTAGGTGTGGCGCTCCACCTCAGACGCCAAAACAATCTCCTTTGTCTAGCGCTATTTGAAAAGGCGATAGACTCCCTCGCTGACTGGCTGATACGACTTTAGGCTTGCCCCAACGACTTTACTTACTTTTTACTATATACCCTGTAGAGCATAAGATTCGTTCGCAAAAAAAAGAGATTTTCTAGATATGACTTTACACCCTCGAGTAAGGCTTCAATTGCCATAAATCTCGCTGTCCAGTTTGACCCCGTGGGGGAGTCACGGTGAGGGTCCCATCTTTGGATTTAATGGACCCGTCCGACAAATATTAATAATGAATATTTCAAACCCTATAACTGTAATGCAAATTATTTGTACTAAGCATTACTTCCTTAAAAACTATGATTGTTTACAAAGTATTATTATTATTATTAGTAGTAGTAGTAGTAGTACTAGTAGTAGTCTATACATGAAACTTTATATTACTTGAAATACATGACACCGTATCATTGTGTACAAACTATAATTCAATATCGAATTCGCGGGGAGCCGATGTACTAATGCACATTAGCACGCAAGAGATAATACATTAGAATCGCATGTACGTATAAATATTATTAGATGCTCGAGACTTATCAAAGAAGGCCTAACCCCTAACCCTAACCCTAACACAAATTCTAAACCCAACCCTTACCTTTACACTAACCCTAGTGTTCTCAAAGTTTTCGCGGTATTTCCGTGAATGGTAATGATTTTTATACGTATATCTGTTTGATGATATCTCTTGCGCGCTATTATGCATTACTACCGAGTCGATACTTTAAGCGTGTCAATTTTTTTAAAAATTGCTTCAACAATTGTAAAAAAAATATAAATATGAAAATAAGTACCACCGATGGGAACTGGATGCATTTAAAACAATCTAATGCAACAAAAAAATGATTTTAATTGATTAAAATAAGAAATTTGATTTACCTTGTTTTCAAGTTAGCGCAAAAAATTTGTCAAGCCGTTCAAAGATTTGTTGAGCTTATCCAAATGTTTATTAATGTTTCCCTTGGTAACGATGGCGTTAAGAGGCTTTCTAATTGAAGATTAATTCGTCATCATCAGAAATGACGTAAATGAAACTTAAATAGAAAACGTATTCTCAAATAGATTTAATTATGCATCAGATCAGCGCCTTGTTTGTAAAGCGTAGAATATGCAAATTTACACCCTGCATCAGAAGTGGGTAGCTTCTGGGAGGAATACGAAGGCTAAATACCCTGTGGTAGGGAGTATAGCTCCAGAATATTCGAGCTACATTACTCTGTATCGGAGTGGGTAGCTTCTGTGGCTTAGAATAGGAAGGCTACATCCTCAGCGGTAAGGGGTAAGTGCCCCAGAATATGCGAGTACATACCTGCATCGGGTGGATAGCTTCTGGAGACTAGAATATGAAGCCTACATACCCTGTGGTTGAGTATTGTACCACAGAATAGCGAGTTAATACCCTTCATCGGAGGTTTTGTAGCTTCTGGGCTGCGAATATGAAGCTACGTTCCCTGTGGTAGGCGGGGGAGAAAGCCCCAGAATTCGAGCTACATACTCCGTATCGGAGGTGGGTAGCTTCTTGGGGACTGGAATATCAAAGACTACATACCCTCCAGTAAGGGGTAGAGAGCTCCAGATATATCGAGTTTACATAGCTTGCCATCAGAGGTGGGTTAGCTCTGCGGACTAGAATATGAAGGCAAACATACCTGCGGTATGGAGTAAAGTACACAGAATAAGCGAGCTATAATACCCTGCATCGGAGGTGGTAGCTTCTGGGGGCTAGAATATGAAGGCTACAAACCTGCGGAAGGAGTAGGAGACCCACAATATGCGAGTTACATACTCTGCAATCGGAGGTTGGTAGCTTCTGGGGGCTAGAATATGAAGGCTACATACCCTGCGTTAGGGGTAAGTGCCCCAGAATATGTGAATTACATACCCTGCATCGGAAGTGGGTAGCTTCTGGAGCTATATACCGTGTGGTGGGTGTAAATGAACCAGAATACCTGAGCTGAAAATTCTTTGGATGTGAACATATTGGGTACTGTTCTACGCGGGCCTAATAACATGCCGCTAAATACCCTGCAGGTTTAGGGGGATTCCCCGGGCATAGAATATACCGTCTACATATCCTGTTGGGTTGGGAGTCTTTACCGCAGCCTAGCGATATGCCGGCAAACATATCCTACAGGTGTGCTGGTCTTCAGCCTAGAATAATATACCAGTTTATATTCTCTGTGGGATGAGGGTCTTCGTGACCCAAGAATATATCACGGTCCATTACCAAGAGCAGTCGATGTATTTGCAGGAGCCTTGAATATTGAGCCTATATACCCTGTGGATGTATGCGCTTTGTTAGTCTATAATATGCTAGCTACATTCTTCGTATGGAGGGGCATTCGCAGAACCTGGAATATAACGGGATACCTTCGTTGGTTTGGTCTTTTGAAGATTCCACATATACATTCAGTCAATCTTGCCCATCGAAGAGCATTGCGGAATTACATGCATCTCTATGTAAATCTGATAGAAAATATTTTTCAAATCGGCTTTTTCCTTGGTTATAAAGGACCATAGACTAGAGAAATAGTTTTTATACATATTCAAAAAAAGACTTACAACGAATTATAGATGCGCATTGTGATCTAGACTATGATGTGTAATACCTGGCCAAGGGTTTCTAGCTTACGGGGCCTAGACTATGCCGTCTACATACGCTGTGGTGCGGGGTCTCCACATGCCTAGGAGAATATGCCGGACACTAGTATCTCAAAGTTTCCGGTATTTTCGTGAAATTAATGATTTTTATACGTAATCTGCGTTTGATGTATTATCTCTCTTACGCGCTATGTGCATTACTACCGAGCGATAAGCTGTCATATTTTTTTAGAGATTTTTGCTGAACAATTGTAAAAAAAATATAAACATGAAAATAAGTACCACCCGATGGGACTGGATTGCCTTTAAACAATCTAATGCAACAAAAAATGATTTAATTGATTAAAATAAAAATATTGATTTACCTTTCTTTCAAGTTAGCGCAAAAATTTTGTCAAGCCGTTCAAGATTTGTTGAGGCTTATCCAAATGTTTATTAATGTTTCCTTGGTAACGATGACGTTAAGACGCTTTCTAACTGAACATTAATGTACATCATCAGAAATGACGTAATGAAATTAAAATTAGAAAACATATTCTCAAATAGATTTTAATTATGCATCAGGATCAGCGCCTTGTTCGTAAAGCTAGAATATGCGAGTTACTACCCTGCATCGGAAGTGGGTAGCTTCTGGACTGGAATACAAAGGCTACATACCCTGTGGTAGGGTAGGAGCTCCAGAATATCGAGCACATTACTCTGTATCAGAGTGGGAGCTTCTGGGGCTTAGAATAGGAAGGCACATACTCAGCGGTAAGGGGTAAGTCCCCAGAATATGCGAGTTACATACCCTGCATCGGGGGTGGGTAGCTTCTGGGACTAGAATATGAAGACTACATACCCTGTGGTATGGAGTATGTACCCACAGACATAAGCGAGCTAAATACCCTGCATCGGAAGTTTGTAGCTTCTGGGTCTGGAATACGAAGGCTACATACCCTGTGGTATGGGTAGAAGCCCCAGAGTATTGAGCTACATACCTCCGTATCGGAGGTGGGTAGCTTCTGAGGACTAGGAATATGAAGACTACATACCCTCGAGTAAGTGTAGGAGCTCCAGAATATACGAGTTACATACCTTGCTCAGAGGTGGGTGGCTTCTTGGAGCTATAATATGAAGAGCAACATACCCTGTGGTTATGGGTAAGTACCACAGAATAAGCGAGCTAAATACCCTGCATCGGAGGTTTTGTAGCTTCTTGGGCTAGAATCTGAAGGCTACCAAAACCCTGCGGAAGGAGGTAGGAGCCCAACAATATGCGAGTCGGAGGTGGGTAGCTTCTGGGGACTAGAATATGAAGGCTTACATACCAGCGTTAGGGGGTAAGATGCCCCAAAATATGTGAGTTACATACCCTGCATCGGAAGTGGGTAGCTTCTGGGGCTATATTACCGTGGGTTAGGGGGTAAATGAACCAGAATACCTGAGCTGCAAAACGTCTTTGGGTGTGAACATATTGGGTACTGTTCTTCCGGGCCTATAACATGCCGGCTAAATACCCGCATGTTTAGGGGGATTTCCCCGGGAATAGATATACCGTCTACATATCTGTTGGGTTGGGAGTCTTTCTGCAGCCTGGAATATGCCGGCTACATATTCTACAGGTGTGCTGGTCTTCAGCCTAGAATAATATACCAGCTACATTCTCTGTGGGATGAGGGTCTTCACTACAGAAATAGTTTTACACATATCAAAAAAAGTCTTACAATGAATATAGGAAGCGCATTAACATTTGTGATCTAGACTATGATGTTACATAACCTGCCAGGTTTTCTAGGCTTTACGGGCCATAGACTATGCCGTCGACATACGCTTGGTTGAGGGCGTCTCCACATGGCCAAGATATGCCGGACACTACCCTGTGAAGTGCGGGATAATGATGCCTAGCTATAGGTTGAATAGAACAAGAACTTTCTTCTACAAGGTATGGTTTTGTGTATTAAAATTAACTCACGAAGGTTGAATATGCCATTAAATAACGAAAACTAAACAAAACCTAAAATTAATAAAATCGATTCCACATCATTTATATTTGATATAATGACAACCTTAAAACCCGGATTTAACATAACATCAAGAAGTTGGTTTGTTGGTTGTTTGGGTTTTGCGGCATGTCAACCCTTTTTTGGGAATTTTATGCCGAAGACGTTTTTGTTTTTATTCATTACTGATGGGTCCTCAATTGGTTTTAAACACATTTTTCTATTCAATCCTATAGATGGAGCCTAACAGGTACTACCACTCGGGTCAGAGTGGACCTGGAGAAATGCAATGAAGGGGTACTCCACATTCCCCAGACCTCCAGAACGGAATCCTCACCATCAGATAGGGTTTAAACATCATACCCAGACATCACGACCCTCAGACCACGCCTTCTAGCAAAATATATGATAAAAAGACTTAGGGGTTGCCATAAAGGCAATAGGTTTGAGACAATCATATAAGTGCTAGGGATGACATGACCAGCAGATTGATCAGAGGGGACATTGAGAAGAACAGATAGTAATGATAATTTCTGAGTTCCTACCAAAACTAATTGTTTTTTTTTGTTTGTTTTTTCCCGTTGTAATGATTTAAGAAAAAATTATCAAAAGCGAAATGGGTAATTGTGTGTGTGTTTGAATGTGTGTTAGTCTGTTTTTTATGTGTGTATGAGTGTGGGCGTGTTTGTGTATATGTATGTGTTGCGTTTGTTTTGCATGTACAAGGTGTGTCAAAAAGAATAATGATTTTTTGTACCTTTTTGACACACCTTGTATTCTGAAAAAAATAACTTTCACTTCATTCTTCATTCTCCATTTCTCTCGTGGTAAATACAGCTTTAAACTTGGTACTTTTTTATTCTGAAAAAAAAAGGAATGGAAGCTATTTTAGGAATACAAGGTGTGTCAAAAATTACAAAAAATCTTGATATTTTTGACACACCTTGTATGTGTTTGTAAGGTTACATGTGAGTATGTGTGTATGGTCTGTCTTGGGTCCCTTTTTTTATACAACTTGTATTCTGAAGATAAAAAAATGAATGGAACGTTATTTTTTAGAATTACAAGGTGTGCAAAAGTTACAAAGAATCTCGATACTTTTTGACACACCTTGTATGTGTTTTTGAGGTTACGAGTTATTTATGTGTGTGTTTATGCCTGTGTTCACTGTGTGTGCATGTTTGCGTGCGTGTGAATGGTGTTAGATGTATGTGCAAGCGTTTATCTTGTAACTCTGTGTGATTGTTTGTGTGTCTGTGCGCGTGTTTGTCGTGTGCTAACCCTGAGTCTGTTAACTATCACCTTCTCTCTCTCCTCCTCTCTCTCTCTCTCTCTCTCTCTCTCTCTCTCTCTCTCCATCTCTCTCACGGCCACACACACACACAAACTCACTACTATAGGTTTATGTGTGTATTTGTGATGGGTGTGTTTTTGTACGCTCTTTCCGTGTGTTGTTATGTTGTATGTGTGTTATACATATATGTATGTGGGCATGTATGTGCGAGTGTTTGCATGTACGGCGAGTGTTTATCTGTGTCCTGTACTCTCTCTTCTCTCTCTCTCTCTCTCTCTCTCTCTCCTCTCTCTCCTGGTTTTTTGTTGTGTATTTGATTGTGTATGTTTTTGTTGTGCCCTGTGTGTCTGCGCGCGTTTGTATGTTATGTGTATGTATTTGTATGCATGTATGTATGTGTCTGGCGATGGGAGAGAGAGAGAGAGAGAAGAGAGTAATATGCACGGAGTGTTTTTTTAAGGAGAGGATCTTTTTTTTATTTTAATCTTTATTCGTACTTTTAAACCCGAAAATAATGGTAAATATTTTGATTGAATAAATGCAATATTTCCTTTAAGAAAACAAAAACAAAAAATAAAAAACAAAAGAAAGAACAGCTTTATTTTTTTGTTTTATTGATTTCACAACGCTCTTAGTTAAAATTAAAATACGAACGGACACACATCAAACCCCAGAAATGAATCCGAAAATATTGAAGAAAAACAATTAGAAAGAAAAAAGAATGAAAAAAAAGAAAAGAATAAAAGAAAAAGTCTCCGCCATTTTGTCTCCCGTTTCCCGCCTCTTTTTCTCTGCTGTTTAAATGTTTGTAAAATAAGCGATGAAGTTTCAGAGTAGCGGTAAATTTATGCATTAGGCGTGGGACGCGACCAATGGCAGATCGATTGGCGGGAAAATCTGGAAAACATCCAATTATACGTCCAGTTTCCATCTTGTCCCATAAGTCATTGCGCGTGTAAATAGAACAGCCTAGCAACTTCACTATAATGGCGACCGGCCTGCAAACTTATAGTAATACACTGGACAACGGCCATTACGTTCTGAAAAGTTGAGGTGTCGGTAATAAGGTTAGCTGATTGAAAGAAATCCATGTTCCCTCACTTAAGTAGCATACAAATGGTCTCTCTCTCCTCTCTCTCTCTCTCTCTCTTTCTCTCTCCTCTCTCTCCTCTCTCTCTCTCTCTCTCTTCTCTCTCTCTTTCTTCGCATCAAACACAAAAGTACACACAAAACAACACACACGTGTCGTCAACATAATACGTATTGCTCAAAATCATACGGACGTTTATATAGGCAAATGAGATAATTATCGATGCTCAAATTATTATATTATTAATATATAATATATATATAAACATAATCTACCTATCTATTTATAATATATATATATACCATAATAGATCTATCTTTATCTCTTCTCT
>CM042149.1:120839561-120844561 GCA_023376005.1 Doryteuthis pealeii
CACGAGAGAGAATAGAGAGAGAGAGCAAAAGAGAAAGAAGAGAGATAGTGAGAGAGAGAGAGAGCAGAGAGAGTGGTGAGAGAGTTGAGATAGTCAGAGTGTGTGTGTGTGTGTGGTGTGTGTGTGAGAGAGAGAGAGAGGAGAAGAGAGAGACGGAGAGGAGAGAGAGAGAACAAATATGAGGTGAGAGATAGTTAAATATAAAGAGTAAAGAGTAATAGAGAGTGGAGGGAGAGAGTGAAGGTAAGAGGGAGAGAGAAGAAGTAGAAATATTAAAAAGACAAGAGAGCGAAGAGTAGAGAGGAGTAGAGAGAGAGAGAGAGAGAGAGAATGAAAGAAAGAGAGATAGAGAGATAGAAGGAAACGAAATGACAGAGGGTGTGAGAGATAGATAGATAGAGAGAGAGAGAGAGAAGAGAGAGAAGAGAGAGTAAGAGAGAGAGAAGAAGAGAGAAGAGGGTGAGAGAGTAAGAGAGAGAGAAGAGAAAGTGAAAGAGAAGAGAAAGAGAAAGTGAATGCGGAGGAGAGAGAGAGTGAGGTAGAGAGAGAGAGGAGACATAAAAGAGGTACCTAAACAATTTAGAACATTTAAAACACACTAATTTGTTATGATACTTCGTGTCGGCTAATCGATGCCACGCGACCACCTAGCAGCAGAGTCATTAGGCGGACCCTCTAGTTTTTTAGTTTGATTGTGACGACTGACTGACCAGAGAGAGTTTTTAAACACCGTCAATCTATTGCTCCTTCTACGTAAGTATTTTTGATGTGGTTTGTGAGCAACGGGATTGGATGCGGTGAAAAATATAGCAATTAGGTCAA
The DNA here is from genome assembly GCA_023376005.1 of Doryteuthis pealeii. NCBI lineage: Eukaryota > Metazoa > Mollusca > Cephalopoda > Myopsida > Loliginidae > Doryteuthis > Doryteuthis pealeii. Next base: position 120,840,384 of record CM042149.1, read on the forward strand.
TATGAATGATTAAATCATCGTAAAGAAAGACGGGAGAGGCTACGTCAACTAGTATGGGTCACTGATTTTGTGCTTTAAGGGTTTCGAGTTGTTATGACAATTCTGTTTCCGCTTTTTTTTAATGAAGAACGAACGAGATAATAACTTTGACTTGAAGCTTTATTGAATTACTAGAAGAGCTACCTAGCGTTGCCTGGGATTTCAAATGTTAGAAATAATCCTCGGGCAGAGTTTAACTTGGGAGTAATTCTGTTTCATATTGAATGGGGTTGCCTATCAATTATGTTCGATGGTGTAGTTAAGATTAATATAACGGTTTTATGGAAGAATACAGGTAATTGACGTTTTTTAACCTATATTTGACCTTTTCTTCGTTGGCAAGCCATCGTGGGAAGTTTAGAAAATCGGTTTGGCTTGGGTAACTAGACGAAATACATGCAATTATTGCCGTTAAGATTGTCTCGCTTGAAGTTGACTGCAAGTCAAACTCTGAACTTTATAATTAATATATTAACTAATATCAGGCTGTAGGGTACTTGGATTAGCAATGATATATGACTGGCTAATAAGCCTTCCTAAGGTTGAATTTATGGCGAGTTCGAATTGGCTGGGATTTGTACTTTCTGTTCCGAGCTAGTTAGTAATAGTTGTAATCGTAATTCTCATTAGTAAAGTAAAGAAAAGTAAAGACGTCGGGGCGGCTATGTAGTATCAGCCAGACAGCGAGAGAGTCTATCCCTTTTCACTAGCGCTAGACCAAGGAGATTATTTTTTGGCGTCTGAGATGGAGCGCCACACATCAGCTCCTCACTTTACGCACAGATCCTGTGCTACTTTCATACGCTGAGTTTGGCGGGAGGGGGCGGTACGAGCCAGGACCTTGTAATTCCTAGTCGAACGCTTTTACCGACTTAGCTAAGCGGCCCTTATGACTTTTCTTATATTTTCTCCTTGTACAAAGTTATTTTTCTCAAATTTCAATCATATTGCACACAAACTCTTTTACTATTTTGTAATATGTGCTATAGCGTAAAAAGATTTTGAGTGTATACACCAAACAGCCTGTCGGCGGGGTTTAGAACACACTGATTGCAATTCTGCAGTGGTGTATTATCTCTCCAATGGGCCCTCAGTTGGCCTGGGTGAATGCTTAAGGCGAATCTTGGTGAATGAGCAGTCCATAACATGCATCACGCCTTTTTTGGTCCTTACTTGGTCTACACAGTGGTCGAAATGCTCTGGTATCTACATGTTTTTTCCAACCCTATTACTCTTATGGCAACCCCAAATCATTTTATCCTATATGTGCTACAAGGCGGTGGTTAAGGGTCTTAGTGTTCTTTGGTATACATTAAACTGCATTTATGGTGAAGTTTTCAATTCTGAGCTCTGGGAGTGTGGATTACCTCTTTATCGCCATTTTCCAGGTCCACCCGACCGGAGTGGTAGTTACCTGTTAGTCTCGTATATACGGTTAAATAGAAGAAAAGAGTTTTAAAAATGTGTTTAAAAATTGAGTTAACAAAGAATTTTAATATTCATCAAAACGAATAGAACAAAAGTCTTCAGCATAAAATATAATCCGACAAGGGTTTGACATGCCATAAAATCGAACCACCAACTACAAGGTTCTTAAGAACTAAGTGTTTAAGGAAAGATATTTTCCCCTAAAGATAGTTGGACTCGTCCAACGGAACACACATAAAGTCGCCGGGTGGCCTAAAGATGGTATCAGCCAGACAGCGAGGGAGTCTATCCCCTTTTCACTAGCACTAAAACAAGGAGATTTTTTAGCATCTGAGATGGAGCGCCACACCTACCATCAGTTCCTTACTTTACCGCACAGATTCCTGTGCTACTCAAGCGCTGAGTTGGCAAGGGCCGCTATTGAACCAGGAACCTTGTGGTTCCTTGTCTGACGCTCCACCGACTGAGTTTAAGCCGGAGCACATATAACAATACGAATACGCGAGGACATTCGTAACTGAGTCACGTGTAATATTGGTAGCCGAGTCACTACTAGTCGAGTAGCTAGTCATACTGTTAGAGAACTGCGCGTTGACTCTATTATTTGTATTCCGATACAAAAAGTATAAACCATTTTCCAGATTTTCAGTGTTGTTATTTGATAAATTCAGCCACAATACTAAGGTTTCTAATTTTCTTTTTAAGACTTGTACTAAGAGAAAAAAGATGTAAGGGAAAAGTTATGCCAAGCCAAACATTCTATCGTTTTCTGTTTAAATGGCGAAAACGGCTGAAACGAAAGTAATTTGGACTTTATTGTTTGATGTTAGTCCTTAAACCCGTTTGCCACGAAATAAAACAACGGACAAACACTCTCCAGACAAGCATAGAAAAATTGACTCACATCATGCGCTATTAGATACTAAAGTAAACACATAAAAACCCAGATATATTGAAGAACACAGTGTCTTTTGCCATTCGGTAACAGAGTTTGTTGGTCGACCAACAACCCCTCAATCATTCTAACGTCAGAATAGTTTTACATGAAAAGAATCTTGGCTATTACAGAATCGTTTTGTTTTTTGACCAATGAAAAGCACACAAGTTTGTCATTATTATTAGCAAAAGTATGCGCCTTCCGGGCAAAAGTATTTAAGTCGCCTGGGTAAAGGGGGACTTTTTTATGTTAGTCCGCAGATCCATTTTTTGAATCGTAAGTTGAATCCTGGTGGGTTGCCCCATTTTAATCCCTATGTAAAAAAATAGACCTAGCATTGATCCAACTACTCTGGACAGAAATGTCAATGTCTCAATCTAAAAGTATAAATGAAAAAAAAAATCCATGATTTAAATTTAATTTTTTTTAATTATCTTCACGAATATAAATAAAATCTCTATTTATATACTGCAAATATATGCACCTCCGGGTGCAAGTATTTGAGTTTTAATGTAATAAATATTGTATCAATTAGAATGCTAATGTAACTAAATAGAATGCAATTTAACTATTTAGTTAAAATAGGAAGTAAAAGAATAAAATTACAGTTATTTTTTTTCTTGTTAATGGATTTCTTTTTAAGATTATCCACGAGATTTTAGATAATATTCATTAAGATAAAACCAAACAATTAGAAATCAATAATACTAAGCACATATTTATTAAAATATAATTTTTTAATATCAATATGCAAACTGCTATGTTGTGTATATATAAATACAATTGTATGTCATTAGTATGTAGATAAGGCCAACGTATTATAATGTAAAACAATTTTATTATTAATTGAGGTTTAAATAAAAATAAAATCCTGTAGAATGTGACATAATAATTAAGGGAATTGTTACTTGAATAGTAATATAGTTTCGGCTACAGACGAAAAACAACAATCTTTCATTATAATAAGGATATATATATATATTATATATATATATATATTTATTATATATATATATATGATCATGAATTTAAAGTTAATAACATAATAGGCAGATTTTTTAAAAAAAGAAGATAGTTTGGCTTGTGTAATATTAGTGACTTCCTTATTAATGCTTCTTCTCACCAGAGAGGAGAGAGACACAGAGACAGATATCTATCTGTTTGTTTTAAACAGGATGGGATTTGCACAGTAATGAAAGCAACACGCAATGTTCTTTGGTCGTATTCACTTAAGACATAAGAATATAATGGTGAAAACTCAGAAAACTGAGAAATAAAAATAGAATCTAAATATCTCGTTAAAACGGACGTGTCACTATTCGCTCCAAAAAAAAACACATAATATTTGGTTTAGTATTATTTGGATTATTCGCACTATTGTCCTCGTCTTCATTGTTATCTGTACAACGTTTCGGTGGATGTGCCCTCCGGCCTACTTCAGGTATTTCTTGTCAGACTCGGCAACTCTCTAGGACTCGGGAACCTTCTTTTCGGACTCGGGAATCTTCTATACAGATAACAGCGAAGATGAGGACAATAGTCCGAATCATCCAAATAATACTAATTATCAAGCTACATCTAAAAAAATTCCGAGAAATAGTATATTTGGTTTAGTTTTGTTTGTTTGTTTAATGGCATATAAACATTCATGGGTCATTTGATGCCAAAACCATCCTTGTAGAAGAACAGTAGTGGTACTATTTATTTCGTAGCTGGCAGATTGAGGTGGCTGAACCTTTTCCTAAGAAAGTGAAGGTAATAGCACGACTGGAGT
>CM042149.1:120849561-120852061 GCA_023376005.1 Doryteuthis pealeii
TGACATGCCGTAAAATCCAAACAACAGACTAACCAACCAATAAAGAGTTCTGAAAACCGGAAATGACTTGCTGTCACTCAAACACCAACGAAAAAATATCTGAAACTAGTGGGAAAAATAGGCAAGGAAAAAAGTCACGTAGAAAGAAATGAAGCCAAAAGGTCTTTGGCATTAAATAACCCAAAAACAGTTGACATGTCGTAAATTACAAACAATCGACCAACCAATAAATAGTTCTGGAGACCGGAAATGACTTGCTGTCACTCAAACACCAACGAAACAAGAATATTTAAAACTGGTGGGAAAAACTGGCAAGGAAAAAAGTCATGTAGAAAGAAAAAGAAGAAAAAATGTCTTTGGCATCAAATACCCCGACAACAGTTGACATACCGTAAATTACAAACAACTGACCAACCAATAAAGAGTTATGGAGACCGGAAATGACTTGCTGTCACTTAAAAACCAACGAAAAAACATATTTAAAACTGGCTGGAAAAACTGGCAAGGAAAAAAGTCATGTAGAAAGAAAAAGAAGAAAAAATGTCTTTGGCATCAAATAACCCAACAACAGTTGGCATGCCGTAAAATTCAGACAACCGGCTAGCCAACCAATCAAGAGTTCCAGAGATCTGAAGTGACTTGCTGTCACTCAAACACCAACGGAAAAAATATTTAAAACTGGCGGGAAAAAAATAACTGGCAAGCAAAAAAAGCCATCTAGAAAGAAAATAAGACAAGTAAAGCGAGATTTAAAAGAAGTAAAAGACTAAGTTCAGAAAACTAAAGCAAGTTTTTTTCTTCTAAATAAAACAAACATACATGCAAAGATATAATAAAACAGATTGTAACACGTGATAAAACGACGAAGTAGGTGCAAACGGTGCGGAAGTCAAGAAAGTAAAAGAGAAGAAACGAATCATCTCTAGGGAGAATTTAAAAAGCAGATGAAATTGCAGACAAAAAGGAATTGAAGTGAAATGAACATAAACTCCTTCAGCCGGCAAACGAAAGCCATAATAACTGTGAACACTGAATACAACAAGAGAAGAAAGAAAGGAAAAAAAGACGACAATTTTTTTTTTCAGGCCCAAAATCATGTGTTGAAGATGGGGAGGGGAAGTAGCGTCGCGAAAGAAATATGACCAAACTGATATATTCAATTTAACCCTTTACCGTCCAATATCGAGTGTATACGTTCTCGGGGACTGGTGAAAGATATGTAGCTAAGAGGTCAGTCTCTAACAAAACTGTCACTATTTATACAAGGAAAATATATGCACCCGACGGGCGCAAGTATTTAACTTTTAATGTAGTAAAATGTTATTTCAAATTAAAAAGAGTCGCGAAACGAAATAAGAACGCATATAAAAAGGCTAGGTTTATATTAATTTTACGAGGGTGAGTCAAAAGTAATGTCATTTTCTTTATTTCATGTGAAATTTTTATTCAAATCTAAGGCCTACATTGAGACCCTCACGAAGCTCAGAGCAAGAATCCGACGAGTAAGACCCAACTTGACAATCAACAATGTCCCCCTTTTGCATGAAAATGCTCGGCAACACACAAGCGTCAGGACAAGGAAGAAAATCGCCTCATTCGAGTGGACAACTTTACCACATCTTCCATACTCTCCAGATTTAACACCTTCAGACTATCATCTCTTCGGTCTCATGAAAGAAAGTTTGAGAGGCAAATATTCCAGTAACGAGGAAGTTAAATCTGTTGAGAAGAAGTGGCTCAAATAACAGTCATCCGAAACTTATGAGGCAGGGATACATGCTCTCATTCGAAGGTGGAACATTGCTATTGATAGAAACGGTAACTATGTGGAGATGTAGGGATGATATCCACAGAGGACCAGCTTCATTTTGATATATGATTTCTATATAAGTTTAAACATATGATTGCTTTTATTATGTTTGAGAATAAAACATATATTTGTAGAAATCAATAACCCAAGGTAATTATTTAATAAATTTGTTTTTGTCAAAACCAGTATGTAAATTACCCATTCCATTTACTATGTATTTCTTATTGATATATGTATTGCAATAGTATAAATACATTAATAGAGCAAACTATTGAGGCAAATCTAACACAGTTAAACTTTAATAGACATCGTTCATGATTATGATGCTAAATAAGATTAAATAATGATTTTAAATAATCATTGAGAATATAACGGAAATAACTAAGAGAATATGTGACGTCGATGGTGACGTAGCTTCGGTTACAGACAGACACACACACAAACACACACACACACACACACACACACACACACACACACATATATATATATATATATATATATATATATATATATATAAGATATATTAAATTGTAGTTCCTGTCTCTTTGTTTGTTCACGAACTCCTCCTAGGGTTTTGAAGATAGACCCTGATAACCATATATATTCTGAAACTAAATTCCCTATGTTAATTAGATAGGTATATTTCCTTACATCAGAGCGGCGACGTACAAGTCCATCCGCTCTGAA
>CM042149.1:120859561-120874561 GCA_023376005.1 Doryteuthis pealeii
TTCTTCTTCTTCTTCTTCTTCTTCTTCTTCTTCTTCTTCTTCTTCTTTCTGTTAATCTTCTTCTTCTTCTTCTTCTTCTTCTTCTTCTTCTTCTTCTTCTTCTTCTTCTTCTTCTTCTTCTTATTATTATTATTATTATTATTATTATTATTATTATTATTATCATTATCATTATATTATTATTATTATTATTATTAATATTATTATTATTTCTTTCTTTCTTTCTTTCTTTCTTGCTTCCTCGTTTCCTTCTTATGCAGATACACACATATACAGATACACACATATATATATGCTTATATACCCACAACACATACACACACACACACACACATACACACACACATATATATATATATATATATATATATATACATGCATACATATATATATATATATATATATTAGGGGCCGATTTAGTTGAGTCGTTTGAGCACCCACCTTGGAATCGTTTTTTTTTAGTTTAATACCTGTCCCATCAACTCAGTGTATGAGTAGCACAGATTGGGTAATTTGATCTGAGTTGTAAAGTGGGGAGCTGACGGTGGGTGTAGTGCTCCACCTCAGCCAAAAAATCTCCCTGGTCTAGCACTAACGAAAAGGGGATATACTTGTCCGGCTGATAACTACAATAGGCCACACACCGAACTTTACTTTCAAATATATATATATATATATATATATATATATATATGTGTGTGTGTGTGTGTGTGTGTGTGCATGTAAAAAATGTACATATAAAAAAATAATTTGGTCTCTTCCAATTTCATGTATAGAATGAGAAAAAAAACGAGAATATTGTCTATTTATTCTTCCCATTTATTTCCTCATGTTACATTTTCTTCTGCCCCATCTCAAAATGAAGACATGGGGTGGGTTTCTCCAGTAAATGGAAGGAAAGGAGATGCACTTTCATTTATTAACAAGTACCCCTTCCTCATCACCCACCCAACCTGATTGTGGTTTAACTTAGATAAATTCTAGTTAGTTTAGGACCTATTTATATGTAGATATTGAGAATCTTTTGGATATAAGGTGTGTGCCAGATCCCCTCTCCTACATATAGACTAGGCCAGAATCAAGTGATATATCTCTTGGCCAATCAATGGCAGTACTCTGAGGTTGATACAATACTTAACCCCGACCCTGCTAGTCATAATTACGTTGACATTCTTTGACGACGGACATAGGATTAAAACACTGGACCTTTACCAATACGCAGGATAGGACTTATACGCTTACCAAAGAATCACCAAAGGATTCGATAACACAGGGCTTTTTAAAGCCCTTTTCAACTGGCCAAGGATGGCACTTAAAAACTTTACTGATATGCCCAAGATATCTAACTCCAGTTTCGACCGGGGGGTCCAGTGGCTTCGGCCCTAGACCGTACGAGCTAACATCGTTGATCGCAGGGGACCATCTCCCCAGGCAACACATGCCTCCTTGATTTAAAGGGACAGGGCCGGATTTATTGCCCAGTGCCTGAGGCGACCCACTTGAGGGGAAATACCAGGGGATCAACGCATTATTTGAACCCGCCACCCCTGGATTCCGGTTCGTAGGTGCTCCCTTGTGTCTAACCCGTACACGTCGGGTACGTGGTAAATATCTAGTTTAGGACATATTTGAAGTTTCAGTCTACTGCTTCTCTTTGCATCAGGATCCTAATTGATTTTCTTGACTCTAACTGGATTTCTCAAATAACATGTGTCTGCCTATAGCCAATGGACAAACATCCACACAATTGTCATCTGTCAAATATATCTTCACATCGGCCACCCTGGATGCTGAGGATGGATGGGGCCATTATATCACATACTGTAATTCACTGATCTTTTTAAAATTAAGATGTGAAAAGCAATTTTGTTAAAGTTGATTTATTTAGATGTTGTTTTGTATTGAAACTTGAGAGGTATAAAAAGTTATAGCTAGCAATTGGAAGAGTAATTGTAAAGGACACTCATAACTTTTTTAAATCGAACTTAACGGACCTAAATTCCAACATCGTATGTCACCCTGCCGAAAGAAAGAAATATTAAAAATAAGGGAATTAACCTAATTTAATGAAATTTTCAGAGTTGATATATTAATGAATAAAATATATAATGCACCAGTTATTTCATTTAAAAACTTTTGCATTTTTCAGATCAGTTAACTTTGAAACACGTATTTTTTAGAATCTGTGTTACGCCTCAAAGATACATAGTTCAAAGTTAACTCAGCTGAAAAAAATGTAAAAGTTTTTAAATAAAATTAGTACATTATATCTTTTATTCATTAATATATCAACACTGAAAATGTCATTAAATTCAGTTAATTCCCTGACTTTTGGTATTTCTTTCTTTCGGCGGAGTGACATATGATGTTGGAATTTAGGTCTGTTAAGTTCGATTTAACCGAAACTGTCAAAAGTAAAACTCTGGGGCGTATTTTGAAGGAGGTGGGTGACAATTTTACTTTTTCTGGATGATTTGACATGGAATTACCCAACAGTCGGAAGATTAAGGAACAAGAATATTAATATATAGATGTTACGGTGATAGTGCGTTTAAGTTTTGAATCTACCCCGTATATTTCATCGTTAAAATCTCCAATCAATTTTGGCCTGGCATAATACACGCAGCCTATATACATTTGGTTTGGTTTTGTTTTGTTTTACGCCATATCAACCTCAGTGGGTCATTTAATGCCGATAAAGTTTTGAAATAAATCAATTCTTAATGGATAATACAAATTTTTTATAAACACATTTTTCTACTTAACCCATAGATGGGACCCTAATAGGTACTACCACTCCGGGTTAGAGTGGACCAGGGAGCAATGGTGATGAAGGGGTGCTCCACATTCCCCAAACCTCCAGAACTGGAACCTCACCATCAGATAGAGTTTAACGTCATTCCCAGGACATATAGACCCTCGGTTACCGCCTTCTAGCACCCATATGATAAAAAGGGGTTGGGACTTGCCATAAGAGCAATAGGGTTGGGAAATCATATAGGTGCTAGGGCTTGACGTGACCAGCCGAATGATCGGAGGAAGCCTCTTCGACCGCCCGTCTAACCCAAGATAGGGCCAAAGTGGAGTATTACAAGTCATGAACTGCTCATCCACCTGGGTTCTATCCTTAAGCATCACAGGTCGTCACCCACGGCCAACAGGTGGCCCCATTGGGGGAGTCTTACCCATCTGCAGTCGGTGCATTCTAACGCACCAGCCGACAGGGCGGCTATAGACATTTGGATTAAATGTAGTTACGTACAATTGTAGAAGACAGTAATACTATCAAAGTATTTCAGATGAGACTGCTTCTAAGGCAACAATATTATAACAAAGAATTCTTTTCCCTTGAAGACACCGCACCGCCTCTTTGCAGAGGTAAAATTGGTGAACATTTCTGGATCCGGAAATCCTCACCATTACAAGAGAACAATGGATCACCGTCTCCGGGTCCATAGATCTTACTGTTATTAGCATATTCGGCCCTAAGTAATAAAGCAGCATTTATATTCTCGCAAACTTTCTAAAACCGTTTTCTCGAATCAGTTTATTAAGACCTTTTGAAAAGGAAAAAAAATACAATAAATTTCCGGAAATTTCTGAATCTAAACTTTCATTAAATTTCCTACTTCAGATTGCTCTACTTGCACCGGTCATGCGCACAGAATATCTGAAATTAGTTGATATTCGCTAGCTGATTCTGTCCATATTATGCTATCTTATCTTTTTCTCTTTCTTTGTTTCTTCTTTACATTCTTTCTTTATTTTCTTTCCCATTTTCTTTCCTTCTTGATTTTCTTTTTTCCTTCCATTATTATTTTACTTTACGTCCTGTTCTTACTTCCCTTTTTTTACTTTCTTCCTTTAGTTTTTTTGTTTTTGTTATTTGTTGGTTTTCTTTCTTTTTTTCTTTCCTTCATTCTTTCATTCTTGCGTTTGTTCTTCTGTTTTTCATTTCCTGAGATCATTTTTTTCTTTCGTTTTTTTGCTCGCCTATTGGTTCTTTCTTTCTTTCTTTCTTTCTTCTTTCTTTCTTTCTTTTTTCTTTCTTTAATTCGTTCATTCGTTCTTTCTTTCTTTCTTTCTTTCTTTAATTCGTTCATTTGTTCGTTATTTAATTCGTTTTTTTATCTTACACTGAAACAGTATATATTGCCCTATCTAATTCAGGGAATGAACAGCTTAATACATTCTAATTCTGACAGGGTGCAAATTGAAATAAAAGTGATACAAGAACAAGCATACCTGAGTGGGGAAGTCGATCAACAGGTAATTGTACAAGAGTTCAAACTTTGGAAAATCAGATAAACTAGTACAAAATAAAAAACGCGCTCCGGGCGATGTAAAAATAGATTTTTGAAACATTGCCTGAGGGGTGGGAGTTAAAAATTCAATGTTAGCAAGTTTGTACCCTAAGTATATAAAATCATCAAATTCATTAAAGGATTAAAAAATAAAACAATTTGAAATGTAAACTTTAAATATGTATTAAAATAAAACAAACTATATATAGATATATAATACCAATTATGTATTTATTAAAACTTGTTTTAAAAAACAATGAGGACTGTCTAATGTTGAATTTTCAAATTTTCAAATTTTGAGTGTATTTATTCTATGTTATGACGATTTTGGGTAATGTGACGTAAGCAGTGACGTAATTTTTTTTACAAACAAAAACCGGAAGCGAATCTCCATTATTAATAGATGGTATTAGTGCCAACTAGATTAATCAACAAGTTTATTAATCAACGGGATTATCTAAGAGACCAGTGCTCATTAAACGGGATTTATACTAGCTCAAATGTTTCACAAAAATATTTTAAGGGTCCGTGAAAAAAGATTGGGTTTGATTGAGTCCATCAGTCAAATTGGGCAAATAAGTTTGATTTAAATTGTAATACAATGTTGGTTGGTTGGATTTTACGGCATGTCAACACATTGGGTCATTTTATGCCGAAGATGTTTTGTTTTATACATTCTTGCTGGCTACTACATTTCTAAATACATTTTTTTTCTATTTAACCCATAGATAGGACCCTAACATGTGCTACCACTCTGGGTCAACGTGAACCTGGAAGCAATTATAATGAAGTGGTACTCCACATTCCCCATATCCCCAGAACAGGAACCACACCATTAGAAAAGGTTTAATGTCATACCTAGGACACTAAGACCCTCAGTCACCGCTTTCTAGAACCTATATGATAAAAAGGGTTGGGGCTTGCCATAAGGGCAATAGAGTTGGAACAATCATATTGGTGCTAGGGCTTGACATGACCAGCCGATTGATCAGAGAGGGTCACTGCGACTGCCCGTCTAGCCTAAGTAAGGGCCAAATTGGAGTGTTGCATGTCATGGACTGCTCAGTTACCAAGATCCCGTTCTTAAACATCACAGGTCATCTCCCACGGCCAACAAGCGGTTCCATTAGTGGAGGGTCTTACCCCTCTGGAGAGGTGCAGTCGCTATATTCTAAAGCCCCAGCCGACAGGGCTACAACTTCTGTAGATTATTGTTTTAGTATGGTATGTTTGTTTCGGGTGACTTAATGCCGAAAAAGTCATTTTGATGAAGGTTTCTATTTTTCAAGTTCTTAATATATTCAAATTGGTGTAAACAATTTTCATTGGCTTCATTTGATTCGGTTTGGTTTGTTTAATGGTATAATAACCGTGTGGGTTATTTAATGCAAAAAACTGTTAATAACTTTCGATATATTTTTATTTCTCTCTATTCTTGATGTTGTTAACAATGTTTTGGTCATCATCAGGAGTATTCGATAAAAGAAAAAAAAACAAAACATCTTTCTTCATTTGAAAAAAAAAGTCATATTTTATAAAGTTATATAAAGTTATATATATATTTTATAAAGTTATATATATATATATATATATGTGTGTGTGTGTGTGTGTGTGTGTGTGTGTGTGCGCGTGTGTGTGTGCGTGTGTGTGGTTAATTTCGAATATTTTCTCGAGCTTTACCCGTTTTTCTTTTAAAAATAAAAACATTTTGCTCTGAAGAAGAGAGACTGTTTACATATTTTTTTCTATAATTACTTTATTTCATATTCAAAATAATCTATATAGAATGCTGTATATGCAGTAAAAACTCCAGTCGAAACACGTGTCAGCATATAATAAATTTCATCCATACCAATATATGTATATTTTTCCATTTATCTTTTCAACATATCTGCCGAATTCATTTCCATTTTCCTCATTTACGATAAATATATATATGTTGGTAGATCGTGATTTAATAGATGAGAATTCGGCAATCTCCTTTAACAATAGCAATTAACCTCACGATTTAGAGGTGTTCGCCTGGCCGCTTCCGTCTCTTTCATGTGCGTACGCAACAGGAAGTTGCCTGAGTCGCTCGGGACAACGGTTGAATAAAACTAGACGAGACATGCACGTTACAATACGTAACAGCTCTATTCGCCTCCCGGCAAACCGACTTTACGGTGAGGACGGGTAGTCTGGGGGGCTGGGGTTCGAACGGCCGTTTTGGTGGGTGGATGGATGGAAAGCAGGAGAGGAATTATACCATTGGCGAAGTGGGAGGCTCGCATTAAAGACACTGGGAATATTGTCACGATAGTCGGTGCGCTGGCTTCCCCCATACGCCAGAAGGCGATGGAACAAATTGAATCAGCCACCATAGAAAGAAAATCTGGCAAACGTATAATAATTGTAGCTGGGACGGTATGAATGGATATTGTAGAACGCTGATAGGTTTAGAAATTCTCAAATCTCTAGTGTTATAAGAACTGTGAATATTGGTAGATAACCAACACTACCTCCTTATAATGTATTAGTACATCTATGGATACACTAACACTGAATATTTGGCAAAGTAAAGACAAACAATTAACTTGTTTTGTTTTACGGCATATCAACCTTTGTTGGGTCATTTAATGCCGATAAAGTTTTGAAATAAATCAATTCTTAATGGATAATACAATTTTTTTATAAATACATTTTTCTATTTAACCCATAGATGGAAACCTAACAGGTACTACCACTCCGGGTCAGAGTGGACCAGGGAACAATGGTGATGAAGGGGTGCTCCACATTCCCCAAACCTCCAAAACTGGAATCTCACCATCAGATAGAGTTTAACGTCATTCCCAGGACATGTAGACCCGCAGCCACCGCCTTCTAGCTTCCATATGATAAAAAGGGGTTGGGACTTGCCATAAGGGCAATAGGGTTGGGAAAATCATATAGGTGCTAGGGCTTGACGTGACCAGTAGACTGATCGGAGGGGGCCAAACAATTAACTCACATCAACAATAGATATACGAGTGTTTAGTACATGTAACAGGTAATAAAATAATAACGTAATAGACACAGTGATGCTGATAGCTTTTTGATTTAGTGCGTCCTATGACGCACATATTTGCTTCGAATAAGTCCCCAGGAAAATTTGTGGGTCCCAAATAAAGCCATTTAAATCGTACCTTGTAACATATTCTGTGTAATTCGTTTCTAAGAAACTATTGAAATGTATGTACAGTTAGCTTGAAATGGCGAAAGAAGAAAAAAAGAAAAACACTGGGACGTATGGATATGATTTTACTGCGTCCTTTTAGATTTTTATGTGTTAGGCACGCAGAACATGTACCTATCATCATCTCTGCATACAACATGCAATAACATAGTAAAATAATATACGGATTCCCATGGCACTCTCTTGACACGCATCCCTATCCCTCATCGTAGCAAAAACGGTCACGATTTTAACAGAAATGCAAAATTCAGCATCACAGGAAGAATAAAAAACGCATTGCACAATATTACGGTGATAATGGAAACAGGCATTAAGTAATTTAAATTTAAATGAATAAAAAATCTCCAAACACTTATCCCAAATATCGAACTGAGCTACTTTAAATAAGCGGGCAGATTGAGTGACACATTAACAGCTCCGCCATTTCGGGTAGAAAAATACCCCGACAGTACCCCTACAGAGGGGTAAAATCCCCCTAATAGGGCAATCTGTTTGCCGTATGTGATGACCCATGATGGTGAAGGATGGAATCCTGATCGCTGAGCAGTCCATGAAAAAACTTCATTTTGAAACTTACTTAGGATAGATGGGTTGTCGGAGAGACCCCACCTGATCGATCAGATGGTCACGTCTAGCCTTAACACCTACATGATTGTCCCAACCCTTTTGCCCTAATGGCAAACCACCCAATCCTTTTTATCCTATAAGTTCTAATTGTGAACTCTGGGGAGTATGGAGTACCCCTGTATCAAATTACTCCCATGTCCACTCTGACCTGTAATGGAAGTACCTGTTAGGGGGTCTAATCTATGGGTTGAATAGAAAAGAAATGAGGTTGAAAAATGTTTTAAAATATTGAGTAAAAAAAACAAAACAAAAACGAATCAAGTAGAATGTTTTCGGCATAAAATAACCCAACAAGGGTTGACATGTAAAATCTAACCATAAGTCGTCGGGTCGGCCTAATGTCGGTATCAGCCAGACTGCGAGGGAATCTAACCCTGTTCACTAGCACTAGACCAAAGAGATCATTTTAGCATCCGGGGTTGAGTACCACACATACCATCAGCTCCTCACTTTACCGCACAGATCCATGTGCTAATCATACGATGAGTTGGCGAGGACCGGTATCGAACCAGGAACCTCATGGTTCTTAGCTCTACCGACTGAGCTAAACCGGCCATAACTAAAAAACGAGAAGCTCATTGCCAGTTGTCCAGAAAGAACTGACTTTATATATCATAAAGTCAAATGAAGACACTTGAATACCTGAAAATAATTATATTTGAACTAATGGATGTGTTACGTCACCAGTGCATTTTCCTTAATTCTCTTATAGAATTTATATATAAACTCTTTTAACAACTTTTTAAAAAGATTACTGGAAAAAAAACTTTTTCTTAAAAGCATTTCTCCTGATAATGACCTAAGGGCGAAACTAGTTGCGACGAATCAAAAAATAGATAATACAAAAGAACTATTCCTAAATGTCTTATCCCTTTCTTCAATCTGATATATATATATATATATATATATATATATATTTGTGTTTCTATGTGTGTGTATATGTATGTATATGTGTATGTGTGTGTATGTGTATGTGTGTATATGAATATATATATCATTATTTTTATCATTGTTTTTATCATTATTATTATTATTATTATTATTATTATTATTATTTAAAAAAACTCGGCAGCGATGAAATTCCGTAGCCAAAATTATAAATTTAACAATCTAAATATAATATTTCGATAATTTTATTGTTTGTTTTGTAGAGGCGTTGTAATTTCATTTTTGTTATCTGTTTTAAGTGCTTTTATATTCCCAAGAAAATATATAATCATTGCTGCACGAAATGCTTTTTTCTTTGAAAATTGTTAAATAATAAATATGTAGCAACTAACTAAATGTCTCTCCATATACAAATGTATCTGCATATATATGCATTCCTGTGTATATATTCATATGCATATACACATAAAACACACACATATACGCACACACACACACACACACACACACCACATATATATATATATAATATATATATAAGATTTTTTTGGATGTTTGTTTATTTTTTAGAAGCATGGCTGATTAAAGCATATATATTAATATTTTTATATTTTTGCTTGAAGGCAATTACAATGCGAATATCGCATAAATTCGATAATTATAGAAGATAATAATGAAAAGTAAATTTCGCAAAGAATTACTCGGTGTGTAGAATATCGTACAGACTGTTTCAACGTTATCAAGTCTCATCAGCGATATATACTAACGATTTCCCTCCGACAGAAATCGAAACCGGGACTTCAGCAGGATAGTCAGTAACTATACTGTTTCAGCCACGCTGTCGGAGGGAAATCGTTAGTATATATCGCTGATGAGACTTGATAACGTTGAAACAGTCTGTACGATATTCTACACACCGAGTAATTCGTTGCGAAATTCACTTGTCATTATTATCTTCTATAATTATCGAATTTATGCGATATTCGCATTGTAATTGCCTTCAAGCAAATATATATATATAAACTAATATATAAACTAATAGGTATGTCAGAAAAGTTCCGGGACTAGTATCACAAAAAATGATTTCAAATCCAAACTACAAACTACAAGTTATCCCCTTCAAAATAATCCCCCTGGAGTCTAGTACACTTTCCCATCGTTCTCTGCCACGCTTGCATGCACTCCTGAAAGGATTCAGGGATTCTCTGTAGCTGATGTCATAGCTTTTTGATGTCGTACACATCCTCAAAATGGGTTACCTTGAACTTATGGAAGAGGAAAAAATCACATTGAGCCAGGTCGGGCGAGTAAGGAGGTTGCTCCAGCACAGTAATGTTCTTCTGGACCAGGAACTCTCGGATACTCAGGGAATTGTGGGCAGGTGCGTTCCCATGGTGAAGCACCCACGAGTTGTTCTGCCACATCTCTCACCTTTTCTCGTACACCGAACGAAGCAAATGCTGCAGTGTATACATGTAGACATGTAGGTTGATCGTCTGGCCCCTCTGGCAAAACCCCGCAGTGCACGATGGTCTGGACATCGAAGAATGTGTAACTTTTCTGACTTACCTCGTATATATATATATATATATATGTATGTATGTATGCATGATGTTGTTTGGAAGTCTCCGTATGCTTCTAGTAAGTATATATATTTGAGATATGTGGTATTTGGATAGTGGGTTCAGTGTTGAGGTGCGTGCATATTTGGCATCTCAACCCACTATCCAAATATCACACATCAACATAAAAATCCAACTCCCACAACTCACTTCCGACAGTGCAAATATCATATACTACATATACTGCACAACATGCAAAAACAGTGGGTACGTGAGGGAAACATCCAATACTTTCAGACTACGCCTCAACAACCACAAATCTACCATAAAACTCAAATCTCTACGCGGTAAAATCGCACACCACTTTAATACTCCTTCACACAATTTAGATAACCTGAAATGCATATTAATCCAACAAGGCTTTCCATCCACTCAAGCTAGGAAACTAGCTGAATTAAGATGGATAATTAGATTAGGCACACACAGAAAAGGACTAAACACAGACACCGGCACACTAAAAGCTTACTCATATTTCCAAGATACCCCCATACCACCAACCCCATGACCACTCTCAGATTACTACAAACACAGTACATACTCATTAATCCCCAACTAATCAATCAACATCCAGCATCTCCTCATCATCAAAAAGAGCATCAAGCAGCCAGAAAATTACTACTGTCCTCAGATTCTTGAAGAAGTGAGATCATCACAATTACGAAAATTCAACCACTACTACTAAATAAAAGAAACTAAAAAACAACAACAAAAAAAAACAAAAAAACAGCCGAGTTGAATATATTATTTATCACTAGCAAATATATGCACCCTTCCGGTGCAAGTATTTAGGTTTTGATGTAATAAAATATTATATCAAATTAGAAACTATTTAGAAAATGATAAATCGAGGGGGTATTTTCGAAAAATAGAACAGCTTTAAATCTAACTCTTCCATCATGTTCCATTACTCCCCTCTTTCATTTGTCCTAATTTATCTATTTAGTTAGATTATGAAGTATTTGATGAAATTACAGTTCTTTCATCTTGTTTATAGATTTCTTTTAAGATTTATTGAAGAGATTTTTGCTCAGATTCTTTAAGGGAAAACCAAACAATTAGAAATCAATAATACTAAGCATATATTTAGTAAAATCAAATTCTTAATATCAATATGCAAATTAGCCTTCTCGTTCACACTGTAAACCGCTATTTTGTTGAATATATAAATATACTTGCATGTTATTAGTATGTAGATCCAACAGTATTAATAAGATACAACAATATTATCAATAATTGAGGTTTAAATAAAAAATAAATTCATGGTGAATGTAATGTCAATAACTAAGGGAATTGTGACTTGAGTAGGGATATAGTTTCGGTTACAGACAGACAAACACACAATCTGCATTATAATAAGATATTATGAAACTACATTATTATAATATAGCACATTAATGGTTCACACTAATGCCCAAACCTAATATATGTACTTCCGAAAAACGGATATATATATATATATATATATATATATATATACTTTAGAAGTTTTTTTTTCACGGAAAAGATGGACTCGCTACTTCTAACACACTTCTCTACCTGGATTATAGTGGTCTGTCAAACCCTCAAAAATCTTTTAATTTTCTTAATAATGATCTCTTTAAAAAAAACTCTCTAAAAAACAATTTCTTCAAACAAGAAATTTTCTCCTGACGAACACCTAAGTTCGAAACTAATTGAGAATGATAAACGTAAAAGAAATATCCCTGTTTGTCTTATCACTTTTTGTTCATATATATATATATATATATATATATATATATATATATATATATGTTGAAAGGAAAAAAAGTAAAGAAAATGTTAATTGATAAAATAGATCAATTTTCAACTTATATATATATATATATATATATGAGGAAAAAATGAGTAATATCCATCTACAGTTCTTTTCTTTACTCATTTTTCCTCATATTGTCGGATTCAATTCCCTTTCCAATCTTACACACACACACACACATATATATATATATATATATATATATCTTATTATAATGGAGATTGTGTGTTTTTCTGTCTGTAACCGAAACTATATTCCTACTCAAGTCACAATTCTCTTAGTTATTGACATCACATTCTCCATGATTTTATTTTTATCTAAACCTCAATTATTAATAAAATTGTCTTACATTATTAATACGTTAACTATGTCTACATACTGACAACATGCAATTATATTTATATATACAACAAAATAGCGGTTTACAGTGTAAACGGAAGGCTAATTTGCATATTAATATTTAAAAATCGAATTTAATAAATATGTGCTTAGAATTATTGATTTCTAACTGTTTGGTTTTATTTTAATGAATATAAGCAAAAATCTCTTCAATGAATCTTAAATGAAACCATTAACAAGATAAAATAACTGTAATTTTATTATTTACTTCCTCTTATAACTAAATACTTAAATTAGAAAAAAAAACAATGAAAGACGAGAGTGATAGAAGAGTAAGTTTCAGTTGTTCCATTTTATTATACCCTCTGTTTTAAATCTTTTATTATACCCCCCTCTGTTTCAAATCTTTTTATCTGTATTCTTATTTAGTTTCATTAGCCTTTCTAATTTAATATAATATTTTATTACATTAAAACTTAAATACTTGCACCCGGAGGGTGCATATATTTGCTAGTATATATAATGTTTGTGTGTTAGTAATAAGACTAGAATTTATTAAGCATCTATCTAAAAATTTACATTCTTTTGCTAATGATGACAAATATTGGATTTCAGATTTATTAAATAAATAATTTCTAAAACGTCCATTCGCTCTAGCGATTACAGAATTAACAGTTTGAATTCATGTAACACTTATTCAAAACATTAATAATTCCATCATTACGTAAATAACAGCCCGCGTTTATTAAAATAATACATGAAAATGTCCATTCTCTCTCGTGATTACATAATATAACAGCTATATTTATTTAAACGGTGAATTTAACACTTCGATTCGGTTGTAATGATTATATATTTCGTCACAGAGAAAATTCTGTATGTAATGAGGAAATGAAACATTAATCAGAATTAATATATTTTGATTCGTATTTCTTTCCAATAATTCGCGGGTTAGATCAGTCGTTAGAGTATTCACCAAGGAAACGTAAGGTTTCGAATTTTATATGATAAATTATAGAAATGCATTGGAATCATCTTTACTATAGAAATGCATTGCAATCGTCTTTACTATAGAAATGCATTGCAATTGTCTTTACTATAGAAATGCATTGCAATTATCTTTACTATAGAAATGCATTACAATTATCTTTACTATAGAAATGCATTGCAATTGTCTTTACTATAGAAATACATTACAATTGTCTTTACTATAGAAATGCATTACAATTGTCTTTACTATAGAAATGCATTGCAATTGTCTTTACTATAGAAATGCATTACAATTATCTTTACTATAGAAATACATTGCAATTGTCTTTACTATAGAAATGCATTACAATTATCTTTACTATAGAAATGCATTGCAATTGTCTTTACTATAGAAATGCATTGTAATTGTCTTTACTATAGAAATGCATTGCAATTGTCTTTACTATAGAAATGCATCGCAATAATCTGTTTATTTTGTACGAAAAGTGTAGAATGCTTTGTTGAAGGCATGAGGTGTAATGATTACTGTCGTAGGAAATGATCACGTCGACTCGAGTTCAAATCTCGGACTCGACTGTTTGTATTTCCCATAGCACTGATACCCTTGGGAAAAGTAAGAATCCAAATATTCTCCCTCCAAAAAGGATAAAACATTTATAGCCATTATAAAATTGTGTACATCACAATATATATACAAGGTGTGTCAAAAACGTATCGAGATTATATGTACTTTTTGACACACCTTGTATTCTGAAAAAAAAGTTCCATTCATTCTTCATTTCTATCTGGGTAAATACAGCTTTAAACTTGGTACTTTTTTGACACACCATGTATTCTGAAAAAATAATGAATGGAATGTTATTTCTTTCCGAATTCAAGGTGTGTCAAAATGTACAAAAAATCTTGATAGGTTTGACACACCTTGTATATATTGTGAGGTACAACAATTTGATGGCTATAAATAGACCAAATGTTTATACATTTTGGAGGACGAATATATATATATATATATATATATATATATAATATATATATATATTATATATATTGATAATAGGTAGTGATATATTCATAAGTAAATTGGATCAATATCTTTCATAAAACATGTATATCTAAGTTAGGATAGCGTAGACAAAAAGCCAAAGGCGTATGGTTACTGTTACTAATGCTATTCTCAGGTGAGAAACTGTCAGTAACCAAGTGTCGTTGACGTCATGTCTGCGCAACCATAATTTTAAC
>CM042149.1:120877061-120879019 GCA_023376005.1 Doryteuthis pealeii
GGGCAGCATTCTTTCATTTATACATGTAGAATTAAACAAAATGCACGTCTCCTGTTTAACAATTTTATTAACGATCTCTACGAGCTTTATGACCATCTTTTTACATTTGGTTGGAATCCGTGGATTAGTCCACCGAAGGTTTTATTCCAAGTACTTTCGGTACTTCAAAAGTGCCATCATCAGGAGTAATGTGCTCGTGTTCCAGATTGTTTCAAGTTTGTAGTAATGAGAGTAAACTAGGAGGGGAACTCGTAGAAATTATATTAATTACTCACTACTACTAACTTGAAAAAAAAAACTGGAACACAAACTCATATATCTCATCATTGTGGCTACACTTAGCTGGATACTTCTGACCCGGATAGAAAACCGACAGATTTTTCATGACAGGGTTCTTTACCACTGAGCCATCATACACCTGCAGGCAAAGGGTTGAATTTTAATGAAAATACATACATCTGTATATATGTTACAGCGGCTAGAGAACTCACATCCGTACAGGAGAGCCATGCAATTTATTCTTAATTCGCGACGACAGTCAAATGTTCCCCAAGAGCACAATCACAAGATATATTTATATTGAGGTGTTACGTACTGACGGTTTTCACAGTACCAAATCTATATAACGTTGTATACCCTTCACTTCTTACTCTGGTCGTCTTTTCTTCTGGTCGGCTTTGGGTTCTATCTTCTAAAATCTTGGTCTGGTCTCTCTAAAGGTCTGGTCTTTCTTGTATGGTGATTTCGGGTCTGGTTTCTGTTAGGGATCACTCCTTATCAGAAGCCCTGTTGTCATTGTTAGTTTTTGTAATAAACACAAGACTTCGATTTACGTTGATGTTTACTTTATTTATACATCCCCAAACCAGACAATCTGCGCAGATGACAGGATGCGCATAGAAATGCGCCTTACACCTCGAGCTCCTACCTGCTAACTGACTGAGTTACTTAGTATCCTAAACTGGAAGAAGGTCTTCTATCTTCCGGTTCTCACGATTCATCCCCGGAAGGTGAGAGTGAGGTCAAGCGCTGTCACTCACTCTCAAGGCCATCAGCTGTACTAATCGCTATTATGATTCTTACACTACCTTAAAAAACTATTAGGATCCAATAATATGTAACAGAGGCAGTACTTAAAATATATTATGAGAACAAACAATTCGTTTAAAAATGGTTAATTCACGTGGTAGGTTAACCAATTTGAAGTTATTTAAATTATTTTCTATGTTATTTTCGCACCAAAAGAAACGGGGGTTAGGTTATTTCATTCTTCACCGGAAAGCCAGTGTTTACTTTTTCAGAGAGGAAAGTTCATAATTAAACTTTTAAAGCCAATCGCCAAATCCGGCAAATTAAAACTCACTTTACCTTAAGGGCCCTAAATTTTCGTTTAATTTTGCTATAACCAAGTGAATTTGCCAAAGACGTATATCCTCATCCTGTCCGTTACTTGTTATCATCTCAATCAGCCATCTTGGATTCTTGACAATTTTTTTTTTTAAACTTTTTTATATTTTTGTTTGTTTGTTTGTTTGTTTCTCTGTCTTAAACCTCTTTGAAAGTCATCATCAAACCCTTAAACCCTTTCATGAAAAAAAAAAAACAAAAACTTTTTCGATTAGATCTTCTATCTCTTATCACCCTCTCGCCGCTCTCCTATACCTACACACCACCATTGGTGTTTCGAACGAACAAAACTTCTTTTTGCGAGGAGGGGGTTGTTTTCCCTTTTTTTTTTGTCTTCGATCTTTATTTATATATTCGTATATTTATTCCATTTTGAAGTGTTTCCGACAAAAAAAAAAAAAAAAAAATCTCGAACAGAAAGTCAAAGATGATTTTTTAGATCTCTTCATATCATAAATTGTCAGCTTCTGACTATTTATCAGTTTATTTTTTTTAGATGCATCCCGCATCTCCCTGGCAAACAGTTCACTAAATTGACAGCTATCTCTCTT
>CM042149.1:120879029-120911529 GCA_023376005.1 Doryteuthis pealeii
TCCAAAAATAATTAAGTTAAGATTATAATATATAATCATAAACATATTTAAGAAACAAAATCAATTTCGCCATTAAATGACCTCACTAACAGATGAAGTTAAATGTGCATTAATTTAATTAAAGCCAAAAGAATGCGACATAAGAAAATAAACTAAGAAAGAATAAGGAATATATTTAGGCTAATTAAATCAAATATTTAAAGGGAGAATCAACAAGGCCTACTATTCAGAGGAAGATTTATAATCACAAACTTTAGTTTCATGCATGTGCAATCTTCAGATAAGTCAAAATTTTGAACTCATCTGAGATCTCAACCATTTGCTCATTGAGGATTGCTCAAGCATGAAACTTAAAGTTATGAAGTTTTAAATCATCCTTACTATTTATTATTTATATATAATATATATTTAATATTATATATACTTATAATATATATCTGGTACAAAATATCTGGTAAATATTATTCAAGGATGTTAAAAAATATCCCTATTCTTGTTTATTGGAAGCAAGCTCATCGTGGATGATTTGATTGGCAGAAATGACCTTATTCGCCAGAAAAAGTTACCTCATCGATTATAAATCACACGGTTCCCCATAGCTGTGTCTCAAGCTTGCTGAATTTTCTCATCAGTAGTGGAATTGACGGGCGTCTTGCTCCTCTCCGTGCGTCACATTTGTTACCATTATTATTCAATTTCTTTTCCACTCAGCACGCTTCTAGCGGTAGTGACACTGACCATATTATTGAAAATAAAATATATTATAATAATATATATATATATATAATATATATATATATATTATGTGTTGTGTGTGTGTGTGTGTGTGTGTGTGTATTGTATATTTGGTTATAGAAGTGTTCGAATCTCTTTTTTGGTAAGAGAATGTTGAGTTTGATAATAAATAACACCTAATGATTCTGTTCTGAAATCAATCTTTAGCCGAATGAAAGTTTGATGATGTATTTGTTTAATAAACCTATCCTTTATTAAACATTAAGTGGCTACCCGGCGAGAGGGGAATTTAAAAAAAAGTTGCGTCTCACAGTATTATTATTATATTATCGTGAGTGAGATCCACACCGGTTGCCCCCATAAAAATCCCCACGAATAATAACGATATAGTAAGAAATTTCCATTCATGGTTTACAAATTAAGAAAAATATAAGAATGATACAATTAATTAAATTAATCAATATTATATTTTCAAAGCGAAGAAAACACAAAAATAGCAAACAAAATAACATGCAAATAGATTCCCTTCGTTACTTTTCAAATTTAATTTTTAAATATCTTCCCAACTATAAATTAAATCTTATTATTTTGCTCAAAAACCATAGCCTGATAATAATTATAGTGTAGTATATTACTTGTCGTTAATTAGTTTCCCTGCGGGATAGAGATACACACAACTGCCCATTATATATATATATATATATATATATATATATACTATATATATTATATATATGAGAGAGAGAGAGAGAGAGAGAGACAGAATAGATAGATAGATAGATAAACAGCGATTTAATTGATAATGACTCAGACAGAATTTAAAATTAGAAGGATTAAAAATCCGTCTCGTCATGATAAATATAAATGTACAGGGAATGAAATATATAAAAAGAACGAACTTATTAGACAAAATTGAAAGAATTTATTTGATCGAACTTTTCATGTCGCAAAACGTTTAAGTAAGGATAAATATAAAAGGGAGTAGGGGTGTAATTTGTTAGTGTTTGATTAATTCATTTTTGTTTTTCTTGATTTCAGAAAACGCAATTATTTCCAAAATCGCAATAATAACAGCAATTGGGATGTGGAGAAAGGAATGATTTTTCCAACAGATATCCTGAATGGTCCATGCAAACATGAGAAAAACAACGAATCAAGACTGAAACAGTAAGTGATATCTTTGTTTGGTTTGTCTGACGGTTGTAAATATTCGTTAATCTGGGCTTTCGTAGATTCTACCGGAATATGTAACCATTAAGCACCCCAGCTTTTGAAAGGAACACCTTTTGCTTTTCACCCTAAACTCCCGGTTGGTTGTTTACAAACACCGGCGGTTTTGTGTTAGAATAAGATTTTTTTTTACGGGGAAAAGCAAAAGATGTTCATTTCAAAACAGCTTTCACCTGGTGTGCTTAATGGTTACCTGGTCCATTCTACCATTCAAAATTGATGTTATTATCTTTGTGGCTACATTTACCCGGCAGGGTAGAGCCGGTTCCATATTATTGAATTTACTGACTCCCACGCGAAGACTAGCAATGCCTGGCGATCCAATGCGAGCGATGGGTGATCTCCAGTGTGTTGCGGTTCAGCAGCGCAATCCGTGGACACGACAGTCTCTTGCCAACTGTCGCTATCACTCATTGTCCCCGGCAGGTCCTCCATACAGCATCCAGTATCTAAACAGTGCTGGTCTATGTATTTCTTTGCTGGACAACCCGCACTAGCATGACTATGTGCTAGTTTCCACAGGAATAGTTCAATTATGTGTTCATCTTTACATCTCTAGAAGTGTCCAGCATGTCTCGTCCGGATGGTGCCTTTATCACGTGGACGCGTTGGATAATGTGGTTATTGTAGGGTTAAGGACTGACTTAAGGACACTCTGAAGAACACTGATATTGCTGTGGAGAACTGGGACAACTAGATATAATAAACCTGGCTGAAGAACCACCATCTAGCGGTCTATGAAAGAATTTGAGTCCACACCAAAAATTGAATCGGGCTATAAGAAAGGGTAATTTTCAGCCTAGCAACGTTCAAAGTGGAGAAGTTCCAACATGTATTTTATGTGGAAGAATATGTCTCTAGGGCTGGCCTAGTGACTTATTTGAGAAAACACAAGGATAGAGTGGCAAATGCTACTGGCAACAAACTATGATGATAAAATAAAAGGGAAATGATCTTACTCGAACACAAGTTGACAGCCATTGACAGCCATTATATGTCGAAGGAAATAGACACAGTGAGACAAGTTCAACCCCCCAGTAGATATTTGTCCTTCACATAGCGCTAATACCCTTGGGAAAGGTATGCATCCATATATTCTCCCTCCAGCTATGGGTAAATAGTAGGGCAGTCTTTTAAACCTTAGTTACGCAACTAGTCTAGGGGTATAAAAACTCTGAAATGAAACCTGTTAAACTCCGCTTAAGCAATTAACCTAGTTGTACGAAGAGACCTGCTAATACACATATTACAGGGCCGAAGGATCTCAGTCAGCGCTAGGTACCCGTCATGGTTGACAGTATTGTAGTAGTTGGTGAACTGACACGCAATACATTGCTTCATTTGGTGAATGATTTTAAAGCCATATAGATAAACGTACAATGTAGTCTAATACGCCGACGAATCAGACTTAGGCCGTACCAGAACTTGAGTTCAGGACCACATAGCTCTGACACTACCACGCTGTCACCACTCAGCCACGGTAAGGAGGGTTGGACTTTAGGGTGGATTTACGAAGATTAGTTTATTCTAGCACAAGGTCACGATAATGGGGCACTAACGAGAACTGGGCTATTTTATCTACTAGATAAGCCCTCAATACATGTTGCTTTTCGTTTTTATAATCCCTGTTTTTATCTTTTCTTTTTTTTTCAGATTGCATTACATGCAGTCCTTATATAGCATTGACAGTAATGACGATGCAAGCAGTCACAGCTCGAATGAAACCGTTACCGAGTGGACCTCATTGTTATCTGATTACGACGCTAATAACTCTACCATTGTGGAAATATGTGATGATGATGATGGAAGCAGTACCAGCACTGACGAAACCACGATCGAGTGTACCACCTGGTTGTCCGATTTTGACACTAATAAAACCACTCTGGCTGAAATATGTGATGACGATGCAAGTACTAGCACAGACGAAACAATCACTGAATGTACCACCTGGTTGTCCGATTTTGACGCTAACAAAACCACACTTGCAGAAATATATGATGACGATGCTAGTAGTACCAGCTCGGACGAGACACTTACCGAGTGGTCCAGCTTGTTGTCGGATTACCACGCTAATAAAACCACTCTTGCCGAAATAATTGACATGGAAACCATAGAGTGAAAAAGAAAAGAAAAAAAAATCTGTTATCAGATGCCGGTCACATGACCAAATTGTCCTGGGCTGCCAAAGGGTTAAACAACCCAGAAAATGTAAATATTTGATTCCCGAAAAAGAAGTTAATTGTTCCTGTTTACCAATTTCATTGTTCAAATTTTAAAAATTTCTCGTTCCATTTTTCCTATTTACCAATTTTTCTCTTTCTATTTCCAAAATTTTCTCGTTAAATTTTCATTGTTACATTTCTTGAATAAAATACTTTCGATATTAAATTACGACTTAAACATTTTTATTCCATTGTTTTGTACACTTGTTTTATAAGTGGTTTTGTTACATGATGATTTGGCATAGTCTATCATTTTTGTAAGTCTAGTTAGGAAACTAATGCAGAATAGCGCGCAAGAGAATATATCAGTAGATTACGTATGAAAAGCATTACGTTTCAATACCTGAAACTTTTGAGACGCTAGGATTACGATTAAAGTGAGGGTTAGGGTCAGAGTTAGGATTAGAGTTAGGGTACTTCGGGATTTTCCATAATCTAATACTATTCATATGTAAAATGCAATTCTAATGATGTTATTTCTTGCGCGCTATTCTGCATTTATTCCCTAGTTAGAATTTAAAATTAATGGTACATTGTGGACAAACAAAAAATTTTAAACTGACAAGCCTTAACCCAGGTTCGTCCGAAACGGGACTCTCTAATTGGCTTAGGACGTCACTTGATCGGATGAGCCCTGCGA
Organism: Doryteuthis pealeii; assembly: GCA_023376005.1. Lineage (NCBI taxonomy): Eukaryota > Metazoa > Mollusca > Cephalopoda > Myopsida > Loliginidae > Doryteuthis > Doryteuthis pealeii. The sequence continues at coordinate 120,883,857 of CM042149.1, forward strand.
AAGTCAGTTGTTTGTTTTACTGTTTTTTTTACGGCATATCAACCCCATCCGAGTCATCTAATGCCCTGTTGTAGAGAAGAGCTGATACCCCTATGAATAGAATGCACTATTCTGATTTATGAACATTGGTGGTGTTAGTCTTTCCTAGCTGCCACCGGCTGCTGGGTAAATAAATCGCATGATTCCAAGGGAGCCGTCCCCCAGGTAACACAAGTCCTCTCGATTTAAGGGGACATGGGTTTATTGCCTGGTGGTTTGGGCGCTTCAAAAGGAAAATGCCGAGGGATCCATGCATCTTTGAACTTGCCATCGAATGAGCTTCGGTTAGTTCGTGGCTCCCCATTTTCAAGTAACCTTGTGTCAAACCCTTACCTGGTGGGAGGTTGAGGTAAATAGCCCGTTTTCCTAGTGCGACTGGTTAGTAATATACGGCTGTTGTTAAAATAAGCTCTTTTCATTTCTAAATTATGATTCTAATTATTATTACAATAACTCAGCAGTAATATTACAATATTTTGAATCAAGTCATTTTTTATGAACTAAGTTAATTAGATATTAGGGCTACGATTAAAGTGAGGGATAGGGTTAGGGTTAGAGTTAGGGTACTTCGGGATTTTCCATAATCTAATACTATTTATATGTAAAATGCGATTCTAATGATGTTATTTCTTGCGCGCTATTCTGCATTTGTTCCCTAGTTTGAGCTTAAAATGAATGGTACACTGTGGACAAACATAGTACTGGATTTACGTTTTTAAGAATTTTAAACTGACAAGCCTTAAACCCAGGTTCGTCCGAAACGGGACTCTCTAATTAGCTTAGGACGTCACTTGATTGGAAGTCGGTTGTCTGTTTTACTGTTTTGTTTTACGGCATATCAATCCCTTCCTAGTCATCTACTGCCATATTGTAGAGAAGAGCTGATACCCCCTGTGCGTGGTTCCTCATTTTCAAGTGACCTTGTTCACACCCTTACCTGGTGGGAGTTTGGATAAATAGCACGTTTTCCTAGTGCGACTAGTTAGTAATATACGGCTGTTGTTAAAATAAGCTCTTTTCATTTCTAAATTACGATTCTAATTGTTATTACAATATCTCAGCATTTTCACTCGCGACTCGGTGCAAGAATCGGACTCGTTCTATTCCTCACGGATGCGATCACGTAAAGAGGTTGCCTTTCCGTAACGCGTCTACCGCCGTCGCCGCCGTCGTCCCGCTGTCTGTGACGCCGCTGCCGATGTCGTCGATTGCTAGACCGCTGGGTCTCCTCCCGACGTTTTCGACTTTCTCCTCGCCCGAACGCCGCCGTCGTCGCCGCCGATATTGCCCGTTAAGACGACAGCGTCAGGCTGAAGAGAAGACTGAAAACTCAAAAAATGAAACCACGTTCGAAAAGTCGGCCCGGAGACTTGCTTCGCACGAACACGCTCCGAGTGTCCATGTCTCCGGTTTACCGTCGCAACGGTTAGCTATCGGTGCCGCCCGACTCTGTGCCGCGACCCTGCCGTCGTCGAAGTTAGTCGTTTGATGTGACAGTCGGCGACTATCGTCATCGTACCACCGATGATACCTGGTTGATCCTGCCAGTAGTCATACACTACAATATATAGAATCAAGTCATTTTTTTAATAAATTAAGTTTCTTACAGTACCTGTTGTTACTTAAGTGGTCACCTAATTAAGTATTGAACTGAGGGATAGTAGGAGTTAACTCTAAATTGAGCCACCGGCCCCAGGGGTCAGACGTTCTCCGCCAACTGATTCTGCTCGCGCGAGATTTATGGTATCGGGGAATTGAATGTACGTGGAATGTGTTCATGTTTCTAATCTTATAAAAACCAAGATGGAACCCAGAACCAGGGTGAGAGACTACCCGGATGAGGAGATATCACTCCTAACCCCTTGATAGGCTAATTTAACGGTTAATGGAAAAGTTCCTAGAATTTTATTGACCCCAGGGTCACCCAAAGCGGGCTTCGCTGATTGGTCTAGAATCTAGACGAAGGTTAAAGAACCCAGTCTGCCCTCTTATTTACCCATAGGCGGGGAAAGTATATATGGATTCGTGTCTTTCCTGAGAGCATTAAGAGCAAAGGTGAACGCAATTTGTCTCGTCTGGGATTTGAAGTTAGCAAGAAGATTATCTATCTATCTATCTATCTATCTATCAGTCTGTTCATATCTATCTCTCATTCTCTCTCCTCTCTCTCTCTCTCTCTACATATATTTGTGTGTGTATGTGTGTATAACAGATATATATATATATATATATATATATATATATATATATATATATATATATGTATACACATATATATATTTATATATATGAAATAAATATTTTTGAAAAAACAAACACATGATGTTATAATACGCTGATAGAAATCTGCTTCGACCCTTTATTGAAGTGGTCTTCATCAAGAGAGCGAGATGTGTATGATAGAGAGACGGTGTGACACATCTCGCTCTTGATGAAGACCACTTCAATAAAGGGTCGAAACAGATTTCTATCAGCGAATTATAACATCATGTCTTTTTTTTTTCTAAAATATTTATTTCATACTGTCGGATTCACTTCCATTCACTTTTTCATATATATATATATAATATTATATATATATATATATATATATATATATATATTAATTTCTATCTAACTATTTATCAATCTCAGTTTGTTCATTTCTATCTATCTATCTACCTATCTATCTATCTCTATATCTGACTTTGTCTCTGTCTCTGTCTCTGTCTGTCTCTGTCTGTCTATCTGTCTCTCTCGTTCTTCTCTCTCTCTCTCTCTCTCTCTCTCTCTCTCTCTCTCTATATATATATATATATATATATATATATATATCCATCTATCTCAATCTATTAATCTGTATCTATCTAAGTCTTTTAATATCTATCCATCTATCTCTTTTTCTATCTATTTATCACAGTCTGTTAATATCTATCTATCTATCTATCTATCTATCTATCTTATTCCGTTTATGCCAATATATCAGCCTGTTTTAGTTTGTGCAAACTTGGTCAAATTAATGACAATCTGTCTCTATATATAGCGCAGTTATGTGTTATCTTACAGTCTATTAAAGCCGGGTCCATATCTACGTTAGTGTGCAAATCGCCATCCTTTTCCATTGGCTCGTATCTGTTTTCAGAGTATTTGTTGAGAGAGAGAGAGAGAGAGAGAGAGAGAGAGAGAGAGAGAGAGAGAGAGAGGAGAGAGGGGGGGGGATGAGAATAAGGGATGGAAATAAAAAAATCAAGTTTTGCGTAAGAAATAATATAAGAAAGAGAGAGAGAGAGATAGAGAGATAGGAGGGGGGATAAAGAGAGAAAGTCAAGACTTGCGTAAGAAATACGAGAGAGAGAGAGAGAGAGAGAGAGAGAGAGAGAGAGAGAAGTAAGAGAAGAGAAAGAGAGAGACAGAGGGGAAGGGAGGTAAAGAGAAAGAGAGAAGGAATAGAAAACAAGTTTTTCATAAGAAATAATAGAGAGAAAGAGAGAGAGAAATAGAGAAAGAGAGAGAGAGAGAGAGAGAGAGAGAGAGAGAGAGAGAGAGAGAGAGAGAGAGAGAGAGAGAGAGAGAGAGAGAGAGAGGAGAAAGACAGAGAAAGTAATGTTTTGCGTAAGAAATATGAGAGAGAGTGTCAGTTTTTACGTCAGTAAGATAGAGAGAGAGAGAGAGAGAGAGAGAGAAAGACAGAGAAAGTAATGTTTGCGTAAGAAATATGAGAGAGAGTGTCAGTTTTTACGTCAGTAAGAAATGAGAGAGAGAGAGAGAGAGAGAGAGAGAGAGAGAGAGAGAGAGAGAGAGAGAGAGAGAGAGAGAGGATGGAATCAAATTTTGTGTGAGCATGAAATCTCTTTATTGATAAAAATCATTTTGGCAAATTTTTATATAAATCAAAATTAAAACAATATGTTGCCGTTATAAGAAACAAACAAAAAAGCCCGCCAGAATTTATGACGGAGAGGGAAAGATAAAATTAAAACAAATTTAAACTTGCTAAATAAAAAGCACCGTAAAGCACACCAACCACCTTGCCACCAGCACCCACCAGTACCAGCCTCCCAACCACCCCCTAACTCCCCGGAAAAACAAGAAACGAAATTTGCCTCTCGTCAAAGGAGTTTATTAAATGTTGGAAGAGGTCGCCGAGACCAAGAATTGATTTAACAAAAATCCAATCTGCGTCTCTTGGTGGCGAAAGGTTCGCGTGTTTGTGTTGGGCAGAACGCGCGGTGGAGGCGGCGGTAGTGAGACGGGGTTGGATCATGTTCCCGCTTTGCGTAAACGCGAGGGAGAAAAAAATGTTTACATATGCATATCGGCAAATATTGAACCGAACTGAGACAATATGTTTTAATGACATTGTTTGCAGTCAGAAGATGGCACGGACCATTATAGATAGTTAAGAATTTCAGCCAAGTCTGGCACATGGCCAATGGTTGTGTAGAAACCATAATGTTATATATCAATACGTTGTATACCCACATCGGGTATATATATATATGTATATATATTATATATATATATATATATATAGTGAGAGAGAGAAAGACAGACAGACAGACATATTAGAGACTTGCTTGTTTCAGAGAGAGAGAGAGAGAGAGAGAGAGAGAGAGAGAGAGAGAGAGAGAGAGAGAGAGAGAAGAGAGAGGATGGTCTTACGTGATTACTTCATTATTCTGGTTACTTGTTTGGTTCTTGCTGATTCTTCTCCTATCTGCCATGGCCGACATCTTGTTGTCTTGTCTAGTTGAGTTCTTCTAAGGGCTGATTTCTTCTTCTGGGCTTTGCTTGTTTTAGTTAAATAAACTAACAAGACTTATTGCTTGATCAAGCTTTTCTTTATTAGCACATGATTCCATAATTCCGCGCCATTTTGGATGACCAAGCAGAGAGAGATAAACACATCCGTTCTACTTCCAAGTCAGGTCTAATCTGATCTAACTCTAAAATTATATCACGTGTCTGTCATGGCACTTTTCAAGGGATCAAAAGGTTACCAACAGTCTTGGTATTTTTCCAGGAACCCCTTGATTCTTAATCTGACAGACCTGAATTTAATTCCTAGCTATAGGTCCTGAAGTGATTTTATAGATTCAAACCGAGGTAGACCCGTAACTCTTTTTTACTACTACTACTACTACTACTACTACTACTACTATTATTATTATTATTATTATTATTATTATTATTATAGCTCTATGTTTAGGATATATTGAGCACACTTAGATAAATTACTCATGAATGCCACGGCAAAGGAAAAGTTAAAGCGGCAATGGGACACTATATAGCTATGCAGACATATTCATGCACACACTAGAAACAAAATCCTCTAACCCCAACCTATTACTATAGATATATAGATGATATATTTCTTATATGGACACATGGCCTCAACAGCCTCCCAGATTTCCACACACACTTTCACAGCTACCACCAATCCATCAAATTCTCGATAGAACACTCCACCAACTCGATCCCTTTCCTAGATATAACCACAAAATTAAGAAATAATACCATAAACACCACTCTTTACACCAAACCCACTGATAACCACACATTTCTAAACTATAACAGCAACCACCCTCATAAACTAAAAAATCGATAATCTATAGTGCATGCATAAGACTAAGACGCATATGTGAAGACCAACAAGAATATATGCATCTCACAGCCAACCTAGCAAGAAAATTCCTAAATAGTGATTACCCCATAAAATTAATAAAGAAAGCATTCAACAAAGCATCATCTCTAAATAGACACGAACTACTAAAATATAAACCACACCAAACAAATGACCGAACCCCTATGGTATTTCACCACGGTCGACACATGCACAAACTAACTAAGCTACTCACCGAACAATATAAAACCCTACAAACCGACCCCCACAACAAAGTCCATCTTCAAAACCCCGCCTATCAACGCAAAAAAAACAACCACCTAACCTACGTAACATCTTCACTGCACCCAGAAAACATTTACATAATACCGTACAGAAAGGTAACAAAAGATGCAACAAGCCTAGATGCCAAATTTGCAGCCATATACACACGGAAACCGAAATAAAAATACCCCACACGAACATAACAATCCATCCGCCACACCTAACATGCGATAGCGCTAACATCATAGATTACATATACTGCACACAATGCACAAATAGTGGATATGTGGGAGAAACATCAGCATCTTTTAGACTAAGATTAAATAACCACAAATCCACAATAAAACTCAAATCCCCGCATAGTACAATAGCACTTCACTTTAACACCCTACCACACAACCTTACACACCTCAAATGCATTCTAATAGAACACGCATTTCCCACAACGCAATCTCGAAAACAATCAGAAACTAAACGGATTCTAAAATTACAAACTCACGTGAGGGCACTGAACGCTGACATCGGAATACTCCGTTATTATATTTTTTTTACAGACGCTGCCGCTGTCAATAACAGACAAAAGATTCGTTGAACAGGAACAACAGTCATTGATAAAGGGTATCTAACGAACCCGAAAATTTATGATAAAAAATAATAATAATAAAAATAAGTGAATCCAATACTCCATAACATCGAGTTCATTCATTTTATTTTTAGATGCTTCGTAATAATGCCCAACTTAAAAAAAACATAAAAATATATTCCGTAAGAAGCACACGGAGACCCCTAAAATACAACACACACACATATATATATATATATATATATATATATATAGTATTATAGTGGGTACAGAAATAACCTACTCGAGTTTCATCATAAGGATATTCAGGGTTGAATCCACTGAATTAATCCACATATTGATTAATTGCAGTTAATTGCGGGAGTTCATATTGTAATTATGGCCGTTGAAAATAGTTTTTCAGTTAATGAACCTTGTTGAGTCATTTTGAAAATTTGAATGACAAACGCGATTTTGATATATCGTAAATGTAATTGTCAATATGGAATATTTGAAAACATGTATATTTCTAAAAAAAATTTTTTTTTCAAAAAATCAAACTTAAACATTTTCAAAAACCCCTTAAAATTTTTTTTTTCTTTTTTTTCTTCGGTACACACTATAATAGTAAATCTGCTCTCCTTACGTATTGAGCACTTTATATTTGTTATAACGCAGACTTATACCAACCAAATACTGAGACCAACCCAATATTTTTAACGGTAAGTCATTCCTTTCACACACACACACACACACACACACGCACACACACACACACACACACACATATATATATATATATATATATATATAATAATCGTTGGATTCATATTTTTTCCCAAGAGTATTAGCGTTATGAAAAATGCTAACAGCCCCGACCAGGATTTGAACTCGCCTCATCGTGTTCGTTTCCTACGGTATAACCATTATACAACTGAGGTTTAAATACAATTAAACAAAGAAACTAATGTCAGCAGGTTCGTTGTTACCCCCACTACAATAGTCTTATATCAGACTACGCTGAGTAAAAGTCTTATTTTTTTGTTTTTGCTCTTGTAGTGTTGCTGACGAAGACATTACCGCAAGAGTAGCTGTCGAAATAAATACCGTCGCGTCTTTATTAGGTTAGTAGATCCTGTGAAATAGTTTCAACAGTAATCAGACGCTACAAATCTAACCTAGTAGCGAGGTGCGCCACTCAGGTAAGCAGAGTAGCGCCAGTAAGGCCACCTTCGTCGGCTTCTTTTCATTCGATTTCCAACGAATTCGGCGCCATTCTTGTCAAGCATCTCTATCTCCTTCCCATTAGTTGTTCACTGTTCTCTTCCGCATTGCACACCATCATTGGTCGTCTTTTTTGTTTCATTATCTGTTTAACATTTTTCTATTATTATTATTATTATTATTATTATTATTATTATTATTATTATTATTATTATTATTATTATTTTAGATAGGACCGATGTTACTGGCGTTCTATTTAAACATGAATGATATTTTCTTTTGTGTTTTTTTAATTTTATTTCAGTTCCCGCCCTTTTGAGTTCTGAGTTTTTATTTATTTTTTTATTACGTTTGTAATTACAAAAAGTGTGTCTTTTTTTCTTCCGTTTTCTGTCATGTTTTTTCTTTTTAAATTTTTAATTTAATTTAATCTTATTTTTTATTTTTTCTTTTTTTCTTCATAGACTTCTTCCACAATTCCTGTCATTTAAAAAACTTTGCTTGTTCTGTCTGATTGTTCGCTGTGTTACATAATTCGTGGGTACCGCGGAATTATGACTGTAGTGTACTAAAATTTAAATAACGGTATCGTAAATGAAAAGTTACCATTGACCATTATAGGAAGTAATTGACAAGCAGTTCACCTTTCACTGACCTAGCTGTTGATTTCTCATTGGCTGAAGGCAGGCGTAAGAAGGAAACTGACTTAGAGTTAGATTTTGGCGGTTAGTTGAAGTGGGCAAACGTGGGTCGTCTATTCCCAGGTAAGCCATATTCTCACCGCGCGGTTAAACCCTTTGGGGCTTCGGTTTTAATAAAGACGTCTGAAAACTAAACAAAGTCTTGCGTGCGTTTATTATTAAAAGCAAAGAGAATGAACACAGGCAACCGGAGCTAGCACAGGAGAAGTTGTATCAACCAGAGGAAGACGTTGGATTATTTTTGTTATATAAGGCGTGCTGCAGTCCACCACTTAAACTGATAGATTTGGCGTAGTGACGTAGATTAAACCACAGTCAATCAACAGCTCGAATACGTGGTTAGTTAACTATTTAATCGCCGATATCGATTCATTCATATCGACTGCCGTTCATTTGCACCTAATTCGACATTGACCAACGGGCCTGCAACGAGGGACTGAACACAAGGATGTTGCCCAACACCAAGGAACAACCAAAGTATCATACCCAACACTGGGGAACAGCAAGAAGCAACCAAAGGTTTCTTTACTAAAGATCGTGCTCTGCTTAACACAGGGGATCTCCTTTTGGGAGGGCTCTCGCTTGAAGCCTAAAATGGCCACAAAAATCGTTAACAAGCGTCGAAATATAACCCCACTCAAAAACATCCCTCCCCTCTCTTGCCATTTATATACCCGATACAGTGCCCAACTGGTTCCCCATGTAAGCACTGTATGGGCTCATTGTTGCTTAACTTCGGTGATATAACAAAAACTAGTGCTTAACATACTGACTTGACTGAATTGTTCATCTGTACTCTCGATGAAAGCACCGATTCCTATTATATCACTAACGTTAAGCAGCATCAAACTCACTCAGAACTGTGATGGGTAACCTTTAAGTAACAGCAGGTACTGCAAGTATCCTGAGATTTGTGTGTCAGCCAAAAAGAAAACTGTACCTCTGCAGTTGGGTAAAATACTTCGAATGGTGGCGACCCTTGATGCTTAAAGACAGAATCATGGTGGATAAGCAGTCCACGATATGCATCACTCCACTTTGGCCCATACTCAGGCTAGACAGGCGGTCAGAGCGTTCCCCTCCGATTAATCGGCTGGTCACGCCAATCCCTAATATCTATATTATTGCCCTTATGGCAAATCCCTAATCCTTTATATCATATATGTATATATGTAAGTAAAGTAAAGTAAAGTCGACAGGACGGCCTAAAGTCGGTATCAGCCAGTCGGCGAGGGAGTCTATCCCCTTTTCAATAGCGCTAGACCAAGGAGATTGTTTTAGTATATGAGGTGGAGCGCCTCGCCTACCATCAGCTCCTTACTTTACTGCACAGATCCCTGTGCTACTCATACGCTGAGTTGGCGTGGACCAGTATCGAACCAGGAACCTTGTTGTTCCTAGTCGGACACTACCGACTGAGCCAAACCGGCCCTTATTACCTGTCCCATAATGGTTGTTACATTTAGTGTATCAAATTTATATGCAACCAAAACCAATATTATCAGCCAGGTAATAATTATTTATTTTCTTTAAGATGGTAATCTAATTTTTTCTTGTATTCTTGTTTATGATTTTTGAAAGATGTCCCATAATGATTGGTACATTTCGTATGAGAAATTCATATGCAAGTGTGACAATTATTATGGCACAGTTTGTAAGTTTCCCAATGATTTTCTGTTATTCAATTAAGGAAATTTTCAAATCTGTAGGATTTTTGTGATTTACTTAATTATTTATATTGAAATTAAGATTTAAAATTGGTCGGTTGGATTTTAGGGCATGTCAACCCTTGTTGGGTTATTTTATGCCAAAAAGACACTTTGCTTTATTCATTCTTGATGGTATTCAAATTCATTTTTTAAAGCATTTCTTTAAATCTCACGCTCAAGTTTCACAAGTTTCACGACTTGAATAATTTCTTCTTTGGTTATTATTTGGAAACATATTCTTTTGAAACCTTTGTTGCTGATTGCATATTAATCCCATATTTCTATCAATCGTATTGCGTGTCTATTCGTATATTAGTCGACTTCTGAAGGTTATTACATATGGGTCTTGTGTATTGTTCAATTCCTGGTTTGGTTGGTTGGTTGGTTGGGTTTTACGGCATGTCAACCCGTTGGGTCATTTTATGCCGAATACTTCTATTGGTAAAAAAAATGTTTAATGCTGAAAAAGTTTTGAAATAATTTCATTTTTAATGGATAATACAATTTTGTTTATAAACTCATGTTTTCTATTTAACCCATAGATGGGACCCTAACAGGTACTACCACTCCGGGTCAGTGGACCAGGAAGCAATGGTGATGAAGGGGTGCTCCATATTCCCCAAACCTCCAAAACTGGAACCTCACCATGAGATAGAGTTTAACGTCATTCCCAGAACATTTAGATCCGCAGCCACCGCCTTCTAGCACCCATATGATAAAAAGGGTTGGGGCTTGCCATAAGGGCAATAGGGTTGGGGTAATCATATAGGTGCTAGGGCTTGACGTGACCAGCCGATTCCTGATTTAGTACTAATAATTATTAATCTATCATATATCGCGTGTATATCGCGTGTAATGGTCGATGAAGAAATCAGATAAGTGTATTCTTTCTCTGTTGTCTTCATGTTATCGAGTATCGTTCACCCCAGATTAAATGAGAGAATTGGAATCAAAACAGCAAAAGGGGCGTGGGCGTATATATAGAGAGAAGACAGGGAGATGAGTTTGGCAAGTGATAGATAAAGAGATAGGAGAGCTATATATATATTTATATTCCACTATTCCCCTCCCTTTCTCACAACTTGTGCCCCCTCCCATAAAGAATCACTACTGCATCGTTCGTTCGAACCACTACCATTCCTACAACCTTCCACTACCAATTGTTATTACCTCCCACTTCTAATTCCTTGTTACTACTCGTTTTCCTTACAAACGAGACACGAAACCATACCATCGTTTCCTACCTGATGATGGCAAACTGTATTGCCGAAAGCGCTCGTATCGAAACCTTCGGAGGACTGTTACACCAGTTCCACCCCGACACCAAAAAGATGGCCCGAAAATTAGAAAGGATCAACCAAAAACTCGTCCGACAAGAATTGTCTGTACAGTTCAAAAAAACTTGTATAAAAGAAAAATGCAGCCAAAATACACTTATATAATATATATATAATATATATATATATATATATATACGCTTCCCGTTCTCGTTGAGCACTCTATTTAGAAGGTACATAATTGCAGATTCACCGTATTCGGCTCGGCCAAATCTCACTTTGTTTACAAAAGTTTGAGAACTCTAGGTGAAGGTCATTTTCCCTTAGAAATATAGCAATTAAAATAGCCTGCTATACTTGGCGACTGACTGTGGATGTGTGGGTAAGAAGCTTGGCGAGCGTAAGTTCGTTCGGGTTTCGAACCCCAGCCAGAGGCAGCTGCTAAAACCGTATAACTATACTGATGAGAGGTGATACCTCGAAACACGTGTCTATAGTTTACCCCTATTATATATATATATATATATATGTGTGTGTATGTGCATATATATATGTACATATATATATATTTGTTTATATGCATATGTACAAACGTGTGTGTATATATATATATATGTAGATATGTATATATAATCCCACATATGTAGATATGCATATATACACAATATACATGTGTGTGTGTGTGTGTGTGTGAATGTGTGTGAACAAAATAATTATTCAAACATGAATATTTCTTTATAATTACTTTTCAATTTTTATCAACTGGTTTCGGCCTTAGGTTATCATCATCAACAGATAATTATTCAAAAAAGAATTTAAAACATTTCTTTAAAAAATTGTTCCACCACAAAATAAGTAACGAAAATAGACAGAAATAGATTGATAGATAAATAGATAGATCACTACCAAGCAAATGGGGAACTTAGAAATTTGGAAAGATATAGAGAAACGTTGAGAGAGAGAGAGAGAGAGAGAGAGAGAGAGAGAGTGTGGGAGTGGGAGATATAGGTTAGAGAATGAATAGAGAGGTAAAAGATCTAAGAATGAGAGCAAAGCGGACGAAAGAAATTGAGAAGAGAGAGAGAGAGAGAGAGAGAGAGAGAGAGAGAGAGAGAGAGAGAATAGAAGTTGAGAGAGAGAAGGACAGAGTGAAAGCAAGAGAGAGAGAGAGAGAGAGAGAGAGAGAGAGAGAGAAAGAGAGAGAGAGAGAGAGGGGGAAGGAGAGAGAGAGAGAGAGAGAGCAAAAGAGACACAGAGAGAGATAGTGAGAGAGAGAGAGAGAGAGAGTGAGAGAGTTAGAGATAGTCAGAGTGTGTGTGTGTGTGGTGTGTGTGTGTGTGTGAGAGAGAGAGAGAGAGAGAGAGAGAGAGAGAGAGAGAGAGAGAGAGAGAACCAAATAGAAGCTGAGAGATAGTTAAATATAAAGAGAAAGAGATAGAGAGTGAGAGGGAGAGAGTGAAGGTAAGAGGGAGAGAGAGAGAGAGAAATAAAAAGACAGAGAGCAGAGAGAGAGAGAGAGAGAGAGAGAGAGAAGAGAGAGAGAAATGAAGAAAGAGAGATAGAGAGATAGAAGGAGAACGAAATAGACACAGAGGGTGTGAGAGATAGATAGATAGAGAGAGAGAGAGAGAGAGAGAGAGAAGAGAGAAGAAGAGAGAGAAGAAGAGAGAGGAGAGAGAAAGAGAGAGAGAAAGAGAGAAGAGAAAGAGAAAGTGAAAGGGACGGAGAGAGAGAGTGAGAGAGAGAGAGAGAGGAGACATAAAAGAGGTACCTAAACCAATTTAGAAACATTAAAAACAACACTAATTTGTCTATGATACTTACGTGTCGGCTAATCGATGCCAGCGACACCTAGCAGCAGAGTCAATTAGCGACCTCTAGGTTTTTAGTTTGATTGTGACGACTGACTGACCAGAGAGAGTTTTTATAACACCGTCAAATCTATTGCTCCTTCTACGTAAGTATTTTAATGATGTGTTTGTGAGCAACGGGATTGGATGCGGTGAAAAATATAGCAATTAGGTCAATATGCAAATGATTAAATAACACATCGTAAAAGAAAGACGAGGAGAGGCTACGTCAACTAGTATGGGTCACTGATTTATGTGCTTAAGGGTTCGAGTTGTTAATGACAATTCTGTTTCCCTTTTTTTTTAATGAAGACGAACGAGATAATAACTTGACTTGAAGCTTTATTGAATTACTAGAAGAGCTACCTAGCGTTGCCTGGGATTTAAAATGTTAGAAATAATTCCTCCGGGCCAGAGTTTAACTTGGGAGTAATTCTGTTTCATAATTGATGGGTTGCCTATCAATTATGTTCGATGGTGTAGTTAGATTAAAATAACGGTTTTATGGAAGAATACAGGTAATTGACAGTTTTTAACCTATATTTGACCTCTTCTCTCGTTGGCAAAGCCATCGTGGGAAGTTAGAAAATCGGTTTTGGCTGGGTAACTAGACGAAATACATGCAATATTGCGTAACGATTGTCCTCGCTTGAAGTTGACTGCAAGTCAAACTCTGAACTTTATAATTAATATATTAACTAATATCAGGCTGTAGGGTACTTGGATTAGCAATGAATATGACTGGCTAATACGCTTCCTAAGGTGAATTTATGGCGAGTTCGAATTTGGCATGGGATTTGTACTTTCTGTTCCGAGCTAGTTAGTAATAGTTGTAATCGTAATTCTCATTAGTAAAGTAAGAAAAGTAAAGACGTCGGGGCGGCCTAATGTCAGTATCAGCCAGACAGCGAGAGAGTCTATCCCCTTTTCACTAGCGCTAGACCAAGGAGATTATTTTTGGCGTCTGAGATGGAGCGCCACACATCAGCTCCTCACTTTACCGCACAGATCCCTGTGCTACTCATACGCTGAGTTGGCGGGAGGGGGGCGGTATCGAGCCAGGAACCTTGTAATTCCTAGTCGAACGCTTTACCGACTTAGCTAAGCCGGCCCTTATGACTTTTCTCTTATATTTTCTCCTTGTACAAATGTTATTTTTCTCAAATTTCAATCATATTGCACACAAACTCTTTTACTATTTTGTAATATGTGCTATAGCGTAAAAAGATTTTGAGTGTATACACACAAACCAGCCTTGTCGGCGGGGACTTTAGAACACACTGATTGCAATTCTGCAGTGGTGTATTATCTCTCCAATGGGACCCTCAGTTGGCCATGGGTGAATGCTTAAGGACCGAATCTTGGTGAATGAGCAGTCCATAACATGCATCACGCCTTTTTGGTCCTTACTTGGTCTACACAGGTGGTCGAAATGCTCTGGTATCTACATGCTTTTTCCAACCCTATTACTCTTATGGCAACCCCAACCCATTTTATCCTATATGTGCTACAAGGCGGTGGTTAAGGGTCTTAGTGTTCTTTGGTATAACATTAAACTGCATTTAATGGTGAAGTTTCAATTCTGGAGCTCTGGGGAGTGTGGATTACCTCTTTATCGCCATTACTTCCAGGTCCACCCCGACCCGGAGTGGTAGTACCTGTTAGTCTCGTATATAGGTTAAATAGAAGAAAAGGAGTTTTAAAAATGTGTTTAAAAAATTGAGTTAACAAAAGAATTTTCAATATTCATCAAAAACGAATAGAACAAAAAGTCTTCAGCATAAAATAATCCGACAAGGGTTGACATGCCATAAAATCGAACCAACCAACTATAAGGTTCTTAAGAACTAAGTGTTTAAGGAAAGATATTTTCCCCTACAAGATAGTTGGACTCGTCCAACGGAACACACATAAAGTCGCCGGGGTGGCCTAAAGATGGTATCAGCCAGACAGCGAGGGAGTCTATCCCCTTTTCACTAGCACTAAAACAAGGAGATTTTTTAGCATCTGAGATGGAGCGCCACACCTACCATCAGTTCCTTACTTTACCGCACAGATTCCTGTGCTACTCAAGCGCTGAGTTGGCAAGGGCCGCTATTGAACCAGGAACCTTGTGGTTCCTTGTCTGATGCTCCACCGACTGAGTTAAGCCGGACCACATATAACAATACGAATACGCGAGGATATTCGTAACTGAGTCACGTAGTAATATTGGTAGCCGAGTCACTACTAGTCGAGTAGCTAGTCATACTGTTAGAGAACTGCGCGTTGACTCTATTATTTGTATTCCGATACAAAAAGTATTAAACCATTTTCCAGATTTTCAGTGTTGTTATTTGATAAATTCAGCCACAATACTAAGGTTCTAATTTTCTTTTTAAGACTTGTACTAAGACAAAAAAAGATGTAAGGGAAAAAGTTATGCCAAGCCAAACATTCTATCGTTTTCTGTTTAAATGCGAAAACGGCTGAAACGAAAGTAATTTGGACTTTATTGTTTGATGTTAGTCCTTAAACCCGTTTGCCACGAAATAAACAACGGACAAACACTCTCCAGACAAGCATAGAAAAATTCGACTCACATCATGCGCTTATTAGATACTAAAGTAAACACATAAAAAACCCCAGATATATTGAAGAACACAGTGTCTTTTGCCATTCGGTAACAGAGTTTGTTGGTCGACCAACAACCGCCTCAATCATTCTAACGTCAGAATAGTTTACATGAAAAGAATCTTGGCTATTACAGAATCGTTTTGTTTTTGACAATGAAAAAGCACACAGTTTGTCATTATTATTAGCAAAAGTATGCGCCCTTCTGGCAAAAGTATTTAAGTCGCCTGGGTAGAGGGGGACTTTTTTATGTTAGTCCCGCAGATCCATTATTATTGAATCGTAAGTTGAATCCTGGTGGGTTGCCCCATTTAAATCCCTATGTAAAAAAATAGACCTAGCATTGATCCAACTACTCTGGACAGAAATGTCAATGTCTACAATCTAAAAGTATAAATGAAAAAAAAATCCATGAATTAAATTTATTTTTTAATTATCTTCACGAATATAAATAAAATCTCTATTATATATACTAGCAAATATATGCACCCTCCGGGTGCAAGTATTTGAGTTTTAATGTAATAAAATATTGTATCGAATTAGAAATGCTAATGTAACTAAATAAGAATGCAATTTAACTATTTAGTTAAAATAGGAAGTAAAGAATAAAATTACAGTTATTTTTTCTTGTTAATGGATTTCTTTTAAGATTTATCCACGAGATTTTAGATAATATTCATTAAGATAAAACCAAACAATTAGAAATCAATAATACTAAGCACATATTTATTAAAATCATATTTTTAATATCAATATGCAAACTGCTATGTTGTTGTATATATAAATACAATTGTATGTCATTAGTATGTAGATAAGGCCAACGGTATTAATAATGTAAAACAATTTTATTAATAATTGAGGTTTAAATAAAAATAAAATCCTGTCGAATGTGACATAATAACTAAGGGAATTGTTACTTGAATAGTAATATAGTTTCGGTTACAGACAGAAAACACACAATCTTCATTATAATAAGATATATATATATATATATATATATATATATATATATATATATATATATATATGATCATGAATTAAAAGTTAATAACATAATAGGCAGATTTTTAAAAAAGAAGATAGTTGGCTTGTGTATATTAGTGACTTCCTTATTAATCTCTCACCAGAGACGGAGAGAGACACAGAGCATATATCTATCTGTTTGTTTTAAACAGGATGGGATTTGCCCAGTAATGACAAGCAACACGCAATGTCTTTGGTCGTATTCACTTAAGACATAAGAATATAATGGTGAAAACTCAGAAAACTGAGAAATAAAAATAGAATCTAAATATCTCGTTAAAACGGACGTGTCACTATTCGCTCCAAAAAAAAACACATAATATTTGGTTTAGTATTATTTGGATTATTCGCACTATTGTCCTCGTTTTCATTGTTATCTGTACAACGTTTCGGTGGATGTGCCCTCCGGCCTACTTCAGGTATTTCTTGTCAGACTCGGCAACTCTCTAGGACTCGGGAACCTTCTTTTCGGACTCGGGAATCTTCTATACAGATAACAGCGAAGATGAGGACAATAGTCCGAATCATCCAAATAATACTAATTATCAAGCTACATCTAAAAAAATTCCAAGAAATAGTATATTTGGTTTAGTTTTGTTTGTTTGTTTAATGGCATATAAACATTCATGGGTCATTTGATGCCAAAACCATCCTTGTAGAAGAACAGTAGTGGTACTATTTATTTCGTAGCTGGCAGATTGAGGTGACTGAAACTTTTTCTAAGAAAGTGAAGGTAATAGCACGACTGGTGTTCGAATACGCTTACTTCAATATTGCAGTTCAGCACGCTATCCATTATGCCGAGCCCACCACGCCTAATATTTTCAATAAAACAATTCCAAATATTGGGATAAATACGAAAAGAAACCCAAGTAAAAGCAATAGATATTTAAAACATTCCTCAATTTATTTTTTGTATATATCTATTGCTTGTGTGGGAAGGTGTATTAGAATGGGTAAGTGTATATTTGAAACTATATTTGTACTATATTGTAATATTGTTCTGTTGTAGTTGGATTAAAAAATATCTGTGCCTTTTTAATTTCTTTTTTTGTATGAGCTTCAAGTACGAAAGTATTAATCATAAACCAAATAACACATTCCCTCAAAATATGTCCCTAATTTCCCCAAATCAATAACTTGGATTTATTTCTGGAAATCTTTGGTAAGATATGATAATATAAGCTGTGTTCGGTTTATTTGGTTTAGGTTATTTGCTTAACGGCATATCAACTCGTTATGGGTTATTTAATGTCGAAACATGATTGATTTCTAAATATTTGATTATAATAATTACTATTTTTGGTTTGGCTTGCTTTATTTAATTAATGGCACATTAACTTCATGTGGGTCATTTAATGGCGAAATTTGATTTGTTTCTAAATGTTTGATTATAATCTTAACTATATTTTGGTTTGGTTAGATTTATTTGTTTAATGGCTCATCAACTGCTCATGGGTTATTTAATAGCGAAATTCGATTCATTTGAAAATGTTTGATTATGATCATAACTATATTTTGATTTTGTTTTGTTTATTCGTTTAATGGCACATGAACTCCTTATGGATTATTTAATACTGAAGTTTCATTGTTTTATACATTTTTGATATGATTATAAACTATAATTATGTTCGATTTGGCTTATTTATACAATGACACATCAAATCCTTATGGGTCATTTAATGCCAATGTTTGATTCATTTCTAAATGTTTTATTTTAATCATAATTATATTTGATTGTACCATTTCATTTTTTAAAATTGCACATTTTTATTTTTCATTACAATAAAAGTGACGCAACTGGATTTATCTATGCATATCTAAAGGACAGTTGATGTGTATGTATATATGTTTAAATATAAACCCGATCGATTCAGCATCAGTCGGACAGCTTAACCGCTCGGCTATCGTCACCTACAGAATGGGAAGGGGATTTTAACCGTTTTAATACACGCAACTGTATGTACATTGAGTGATCCATCTATTTTATAGGAGAACATATTAAATAAAATCAGTTCGTGCTTTTTGTTCAAAAATTATAAAGATTTGATCTATATTCGAAGATATTTAAAAATTAAAATATACATAGAAATAGCATTGAAATTCGGCTTAAAAATGTCCAACATTTGCAAATCTCAAAAGTAAACAAATCAATATACCGGGTTTTTGTCCACCCTCCACTCTTTACCCAGTGACTTTTAATAATGGCCATCTTTCATCCCATATGTAATACTAGAAGCGGCTACTCAGCTTCGCCTGAGCGGAGGGGTGAAATCCTGGTGTATTGATTTGTTTACTTTTGAGATGTACAAATACTGGACATTCTTAAGTAGAATTTCAATGCTATTTATCTGTATATTTTGATTTTCAAATATCTTCGTATATAAATTACATGTTTATAATTTATACACAAAAAGCAAAAACCGGTGATATTCAATATGTATATATGGCAATAGAATACTCTTTACAGATCATTGCCGTCCCTCACAATCCCACAACTTCACCACCAGAACCCTTCCTTGCATGATCCCTCAAATGACTCATCAAACCTGCTGCAGATCCACAAAGTTTGATGCAAATATGACATTGAAAAGACTTCCTTCCCGTTGAATGAGATGATTCAGATGAATCAGATGAATCTGATGATAACATTTGATGCTTATGCACCACCATATGTCTCCCAAGACCAGAAGCCGACTGTATATATATTTACTTATACATACATACATACATACACACGCTCCAACTGCCTTTATATATATATATATATATATATATATATATATATATATATATATATATATATATATATATATATATATATATGTGAGTAAGTATTTTATTAGAGATTTACAGCACGACTATTTTCATTGTCACCTACCCACCCCTCTTGCACAAAAATAAAATCCCAACCTTGCACGGGACAATTCCTCTTCGCACGTTACTCCACAGTGTATTTTGATTTTTACTTTTTCGACTTTCCTCTTTATTTTTCCATTAACACAAGACGGTTACCTCCCTTACCGAACACCTCACCCGTCCGCCACCTTAAACCAATCACGTGAACCTTCTGCGGGTAATTACACCTGGGTATTGGGCAGTGTTGTTCTCCAAAACATGGCCGAGTCACGAAGTACGCCCGGGACCAGGGGTTGTCTGTAGTCGTTCTGTTTTTACTCAATCAATCGGCTGCGGGGCGCTATTTTTATTAGAGTTTTCATCATTTTACTTGTCATGGGCGAATTTTCTGGCGGGAAATTAGGCGCGCTTGTGATTCTTCTTCGCTCTTGCGCATGCGTGGGCAACGAAGCACGCTAACTGCTTACAAAACAAAATTGCAAGGTCTTAGGTATAATACCAACTCAATTACATAAACTGGCACAAGTATATAATTCTCTCTATCTCCCTCTCTCTCCCTTCTCTATATCCCTCTCTAAAATTATATATATATATATATATATATATATATATATATAATATATATGCGTGTGTCTGTGTTGTGTGAGTTGCAAGAAAATGAAAATAAATATAGATAGATATATATTTCTGTCACTAAACATAAATATATAGACAGACACAGACACAGACACAGACACAGACACACACACACACACACACACACACACATATATATATATATATATATATATATATATATATATATATATATATATATATATACATAGTAAAGGTGAGAAGACATGAAAGCAATGGCGCTTGATAACAGACAGTTTGTCGCCTTTGCGATTTTACATGTTCTGTGTACTCTTTAACTTATAAATATAGCTAACTACAGTATCTCCCCCTCTCTCTCTCTCTCTCTCGCTCTCTCTTTCTATATATATATATATATATATAAATATATTATGTGTGTGTGTGTGTGTGTGTGTATGTGTGTGTGTGTGTGTGTGTATGTGTGTGTGTCTGTGTGTGTGAATCATTAACACAATAACATCTCACAGTACATAAAATGCTTATTAGAATATTGAGCCTTTTCGTAAATAGAAGCATCATATAATCACGGACCGATCTTACAACGGAAACTAAATAGTTCTATGATTATATACGCACATGCACACATGTATATACACACACGGATACGAACAAATACACACACACACACACACACACACACACACACATATATATATATATATATATATTAATGATTTGAAGGCAATTACAATGCGTATAAAAAATAAAAACAAAAAGATGTTATTTTTGTCTTATCGATTTCAAAGTAGAAACTTCATCTTCAGAGGTGTATATCAGAAATGTACGTGCTTAAGTTTTTTTTTGTTTGGTTATAATTTTTTCTTATTTTTTTTCCTCTTCTTTTTTTTCCTTCTCCTTCTTTCTTTTTACTTTAGAGACAAAAATAACATCTTTTTGTTTTTATTTTTATACGCATTGTAATTGCCTTCAAATCATTAAAGTATTTGTTTATACAGGTAATTAAAATTTAATAAATGTTGTCTAATGTGTTAGTTTTACATACCTAAAGTCAATCAACATTTCTTTTTCTTTTAAAAATTAATTAAAATTTAAAAAATAAGTATTATGGTGTTGTTATACGTGCTTGACAATTATTTGATATCTTTTTTCATTACATTGAAAAAAAAAAGCGCCGATGGAGTGAGAAGTGGGCTCTTTCTCTTGAAAGTTGGGACCTGAAGGAAGATAAAAATCCCACGAGAAAAAGAAGTGGCCTTGTGTTATCACTAATAACTATAAATGGCAGATTCCAGTAACCCAAGTTGGCTTCCAGACTCCAATCGTCAGGGAATTGTCAGCAAACTCGGCATCGAACCAGCAACAGGATTCGAGCCTCTCCACGGAGCACAGAAAATGAGATAAGTATACTAAGGTTATTTTTATATAACACATTATCATTCCATCCCCATATGAGAGCCGTAACGTTACAATTGTGGTTGAGGGTCTTAATATCCTGTGTATGATAGTAAACTGCCTCTAATGGAGAAGTTTAAATTCTGGAGCTCTGGGGAGTGTGGAGTACCCATTCATCACCATTACTCCTAGGTCCACTCTGACCCGGAGTAGTTGTATTTGCTAGGGTATTATCTATGGATTAAATAGAAACAATGAATTAAAATATGTTTTAAAAAATTGAGTTGGAAAAAAGGAATACTATCAATAATGAATAAAACAAAAGTCTTTGGCTTAAAATAACCCAACAACAGTTGGCATTCCGTAAAATACAAACAACCAGCAAACCAACCAATCAATCAAGAGTTATTGAGCCCTGAGATGTCTTGCTGTCACTCAATCGCCAACGAAAAAAAATATTTAAACATGGTGGGAAAAACTGGCAAGGGGAAAAAGTCATGTAGGAAGAAAAGAAGGCAAAAAGTCTTTGGCATAAAATAACCCAACAACTGTTGACATGCCGTAAAATCCAAACAACAGACTAACCAACCAATAAAGAGTTCTGGAGACCGGAAATGACTTGCTGTCACTGAAACACCAACGAAAAAATATCTGAAACTAGTGGGAAAAAACTGGCAAGGAAAAAGAAGTCACGTAGAAAGAAATGAAGACAAAAAGTCTTTGGCATCAAATTACCCGACAACAGTTGACATGCCGTAAATTACAAACAACCGACCAACCAATAAAGAATTCTGGAGACCGGAAATGACTTGCTGTCACTCAAACACCAACGAAACAAGAATATTTAAAACTGGTGGGAAAAACTGGCAAGGAAAAAAGTCATGTAGAAAGAAAAAGAAGAAAAAATGTCTTTGGCATAAAATAACCCAACAACAGTTGGCATGCCGTAAAATTCAGACAACCGGCTAGCCAACCAATCAAGAGTTCCAGAGATCTGAAGTGACTTGCTGTCACTCAAACACCAACGGAAAAAAATATTTAAAACTGGCGGGGAAAAAATAACTGGCAAGCAAAAAAAGCCATCTAGAAAGAAAATAAGACAAGTAAAGCGAGATTTAAAAGAAGTAAAAGACTAAGTTCAGAAAACTAAAGCAAGTTTTTTTCTTCTAAATAAAACAAACATACATGCAAAGATATAATAAAACAGATTGTAACACGTGATAAAAACGACGAAGTAGGTGCAAACGGTGCGGAAGTCAAGAAAGTAAAAGAGAAGAAACGAATCATCTCTAGGGAGAATTTAAAAAGCAGATGAAATTGCAGACAAAAAGGAATTGAAGTGAAATGAACATAAACTCCTTCAGCCGGCAAACGAAAGCCATAATAACTGTGAACACTGAATACAACAAGAAAGAAAGAAAGAAAGGAAAAAAAGACTACATCTATACTTTTTTTCAGGCCCAAAATCATGTGTTGAAGATGGGGAGGGGGAAGTAGCGTCGCGAAAGAAATATGACCAAACTGATATATTCAATTTAACCCTTTACCGTCCAATATCGAGTGTATACGTTCTCGGGGACTGGTGAAAGTTATGTAGCTAAGAGGTCAGTCTCTAACAAAACTGTCACTATTTATACAAGGAAAATATATGCACCCGACGGGCGCAAGTATTTAACTTTTAATGTAGTAAAATGTTATTTCAAATTAAAAAGAGTCGCGAAACGAAATAAGAACGCATATAAAAAGGCTAGGTTTATATTAATTTTACGAGGGTGAGTCAAAAGTAATGTCATTTTCTTTATTTCATGTGAAATTTTTATTCAAAACTAAGGCCTACATTGAGACCCTCTCGAAGCTCAGAGCAAGAATCCGACGCGTAAGACCCAACTTGACAATCAACAATGTCCCCCTTTTGCATGAAAATGCTCGGCAACACACAAGCGTCAGAACCAGGAAGAAAATCGCCTCATTCGGGTGTACAACTTTACCACATCTTCCATACTCTCCAGATTTAACACCTTCAGACTATCATCTCTTCGGTCTCATGAAAGAAAGTTTGAGAGGCAAACATTATTCCAGTAACGAGGAAGTGAAATCTGTTGTGAAGAAGTGGCTCAAATAACAGTCATCAGAATCTTACGAGGCAGGGATACATGCTCTCATTCGAAGGTGGAACATTGCTATTGATAGAAACGGTAACTATGTGGAGATGTAGGGATGATATCCACAGAGGACCAGCTTCATTTTGATATATGATTTCTTTATAAGTTTAAACGTATGATTGATTTTATTACGTTTGAGAATAAAACATATTTTTAGAATTCAATAACCCAAGGTAACTATTTAATAAATTTGTTTTTGTCAAAACCAGTATGTAAAGTACCCATTCCATTTACTATGTATTTCTTATTGATATATGTATTGCAATAGTATAAATACATTAATAGAGCAAATTATTGAGTCAAATCTAACACAGATAAACTTTAATAGACATCGTTCATGATTATGATGCTAAATAAGATTAAATAATGACTTTAAATAATCATTGAGGATATAACGCAAATAACTAAGGGAATATGTGACGTCGATGGTGACATAGCTTCGGTTACAGACACACACACACACACACACACACACACACATATATATTATATATAATATATATATATATATATATATAAAAGATATATTAAATTGTAGTTCCTGTCTGTTATTTTGTTCACGAACTCCTTCTAGGGTTTTGAAGATAGACCCTGATAACCATATATATTCTGAAACTAAATTCCCTAGGTCAATTAGATAGGTATATTTCCTTACATCAGAGCGGCGACCTACAGGTCCATCCGCTCTGAAATCTGCGTCGCGTCTAAAAGTAATTCCCACGTTTCTGTGATAGCGCGTCTTTACGGGGTCAGGTAAAAGTTTACAAACTGCCAATGACTGTCGGGTAACTTTACACATGACCCCATTATTTTTAATCTAACGGACCTTATTCAAAATTCTAACTACAGCTACGTTCATAATTTATAAGCTGCTTATAAATTATGTAAAAATTAAAAAAATTTCACTTCAATTTATATGAAATTTAGACAATAGATAAATGATAAGATATATATTTACCAACCCCTCCACACGAGCAGGATGCGACACAAGGTCAATTTATTAAGCGGATTTTAACAGGTTTGAATTCATAATTTTCCTTCTTATAGACTGGTTACCGCACCATGGTTAAAGAACCCAGTCTGCCCTTCTATTTACCCATAGCTGGAGGGAGAATTGTATTCATACCTTTCCCCAGGGTATTAGCGCCATATGAAATGCAAACAGCTCCGTCCAGGAATTGAACTCGGATCGACGATAAATGACAAGATATGATACCTATTCACAACATTTCAGCACATTTTAATAATATTGATACATCCCAATTGGGGTTCAAATTCTATAGTGAACATTTTGGTAGTGCATAACTTGAGTATTGAAATCTCTATTATCAAGAGATTTTTCTATCAATTAAACGTAAATCATCAAAAAATTACCCTTTTTTTTTAACTAAAATGTTATCTATGGTAAAATATCAATAAATTATGATGTCAAATCATCACTATATCACTAATATCACTAATATCACTAGTATCAAAATATCACTATCTCTAATATCACTAATCATCAAAATATCACTAAATTATGATGTCAAATCATCACCATATCACTAATATCACTAATATCACTAGTATCAAAATATCACTATCTCTAATATCACTAATCATCAAAATATCACTAAATTATGATGTCGAATCATCCAGAAAAAAGTAAAATTGTCACCAACCCCCAACAATTTTTCTCAAATTTTGTACAGGTGTAGACAGTGTTAAAGTTAGACATTCACCAAAATTTGAGCTTCCAATTACAAGAATTGGCAGAGTTATGTCGATTTTTAGCTCTCCAAATTTGGTGGGGTTCGCGGAAAATGGCGACTATTTGTAATCTATTTTTGTCTATAAAATGAGTTCTAGAGCTTCCCTACTCCTAAAAATTCGTTTATAAATGTATCTTGCTCAAGGAATCAAAAACAAAAAAAACAAAAAAAAAAAAAATAAATAAAACAATTTTAAGTTATTGATGATTTTTTAATTTTTTCATAGCAAGATCAATATTCCGATTTTTCGCGACCCCCTCAAATTTTGAGAGATAGAAATCGACATAACTCTGTCATTTCTTGGAATTGGAAGCACATATTTTGGAGAATGCCTAACTTTAACATAGTCCACACCTGTACAAAATGTCAGAAATATTGAAGAGAGTGGGTGACATGGCCTGGATGATTTGACATGGAATTACCCATGGCAACAAAATTATTAGTTAACAAGCTTAAATGCTAATATATAGTATACGTCCTGACATATTTCTCCTAATATCTAGAGTACTTCACCCTTTATTAAATGTTTTTGTAGACTAACTGTTTCTGTGTCATCTTTCAATTATCTGTGGGTATTTCCACCAGAGTCATGAATTCCCAGACACAGGACAAAGAAAAAACAACTTCAAAGACAACTAGCCAACTGAACACTTGGCTGACACGTTACCCCAGAGAAAAGAACCCAGCTAATTAAAAGAGGGTAAGGTACAACACAAAGGGTACTTTCACAAAGGGTAAGGTACCCGCTATATAAGCAGAAATAAAGAAGATGAAGAACATAATATTCATAACATATTTGTATAATGATATTTCCTCTTCCCCATATTCTTCCATGCTTCCAAGACAACCAAAATGAAAATTTCCCAACATTAATCATATATATATATATATATATATATATATATATATATATATATATATATATGGTATCCGATTTCTGCTTTAACTTTCCCGTCGCAGTGGCGTCAGTAAATAATCCAAAAGTGCTCAATATATTAAAAATATAGAGCAGTAATAATACTAATAATACTGTTAGATGTAAAATAAATTTTATATTTAACAATATTATTAGTATTATATATATATATATATATATATATATATATATATATATATAGATAGATAGATAGATATAGATATATGCGTTTGTGTGTATATAATTTGACTCGATTTTTGAAGACACTAAGAAAGGCAGGTATATATATATGTGTGTGTATGTGTACGTATGTGTGTTAAGAGACACAATCTGTCAACTAAGTGGTGACCAAATGACCCTTGTAGAATTGCTTATCTGCCAGAAGTGCATTTTATAGCAGAAAAATAATCACCTGACGTAAGCGTCTCTTGCCTTCCGGTTATATTCTGGTCTTGAGGTGACGGAAGAAGAAGAAGAAGAAGAAGAACAACAACAACAACAACAACAACAACAATAATAACAACAACAACAAGAAACAACAACAACAACAAGAACAACAACAAGAAAGAAAGAATGAATGAAAGAAAGAAAGAAAAAGAAAGAAGGAAAAGAAGGGAAAGATCAGAAGAATGAAGTAGAAACGAAGGAAGAAGAAACATAATATATGAAGGAAAGAAAGAATGAATGAAAGGAAAATGAGTAAATAATAAAAGAAAGAAAGAAAGAGAAGAAGAACATTAAGAATAATAATAATAAGAAGAAGAAGAAGAACAACAACAACAACATTACATATCTAAGAAAGAAAGTGGAAAGGAAGGAAAAAGAAACATGATATATGAAGGAAATAAAGAATGAATGAAAGAAAGGAAAATAAGTAAATAATAAAATAAAGAAAGAAAGAAAGAAAGAAAGAAAGAAAGAAAAAGAAGAAGAAGAAGAAGAAGAAGAAGAAGAAGAAGAACGAATGATTAGAAGAAGAAGAAGAAGAAGAAGAAGAAGAACGAATGATTAGAAGAAGAAGAAGAAGAAGAAGAAGAAGAAGAAGAAGAAGAAGAAGAAGACCACCCTCACCTCCAAGATTAAGGAATGTTTTGAAGACGGTAAAGAATGCAATGGAACAAGTCGATTT
>CM042149.1:120916529-120936529 GCA_023376005.1 Doryteuthis pealeii
ATTTGATCTGAGTTGTAAAGTGGGGAGCTGACGGTGGATGTGGTGCACCATCTCAGCCAAAACAATCTCCCTGGTCTAGCATTAACGAAAAGGGGATAGACTCACTCGGTGTCCGGCTGATACCGCCAATAGGCCACACACCCAACTTTACTTTCAAATATATATATATATATATATATATATATATATATATATATATATATATATTGTGTATTTTGGCAGCAAATTATTCTCAAGGCATGTGTTATTGAACAACACGGAGTATTCCTTTTTCATTTTTTGTATAGATATTTTTTCCAGTCTTCTTACTATCCTTTTTGAATCTGGATCGAGTTGATTCATGATATTTTGCCTACTAATTTCCCGAGCGCTTTCGACTGTTTCGCCAGTCGTCTTCATGGGGTTACGTAATTTGGTTTTTAGTTAATTTTTAGTTCTGTTATCTATGCTTTTATCAAATTCAGAGAGTCTCTTATTTTTAAGAGGGGGGTCGGGTAAGTGTTAGTTATTGAAGATATTTAATACGTTGTCTCCGACTATTTTATTAATGTTAGTTTTTTTATTTTTTATGCATATGGCTTCTAGGATCTGTAAGCGTTTCTTCTTAATATTTTTGTAGATAATTTTAGTATTTTCGTTTAAGATTTTTCTAATTTCGGGGGAGGTGGATTTTTCTGGGTGTTTTTTAATTAAGTGTTGTTTTATGGAGATTGTATATATATATATATTTTGTGATATGGCTATTTTCAGCCGACAATATTTGGAAGAATATGTGTTTTAACCGAAGTCGAACCTAATTTATGAAAGTTAATTAATTAATAATTAATTCATTAGGCGGGAATACCTATTTTTAAATTTTTTAAGGATAAACAAATCGAGAAAAATCAATCTCTGTATGTACATTTCGGCCTATTAGGCCTCATCAGCAGAGCTATAGATACCAAGGCCGCCCGTGCGCGATTCGAAACCCGACTGTCAAGCCGACTAGTCAAGCGTCTTTCCACCACACCAAACGGACTTAGCAGATTTCTTCGTTTGTTAAGGAGTAGGTGTTTATATTCACTTTATTGACCTCTACACGAACTTACGAGAAGTAAACAAACTGACGATATTTTGTGATATGGCTATTTTCAGCCGACAATATTGGAAGAATATGTGTTTTAACCGAAGTCGAACCTAATTTATGAAAGTTAATTAATTAATAATTAATTCATTAGGCGGGAATACCTATTTTTAAATTTTTTAAGGATAAACAAATCGAGAAAAATCAATCTCTGTATGTACATTTCGGCCTATTAGGCCTCATCAGCAGAGCTATAGATACCAAGGCCGCCCCGTGCGCGATTCGAAACCCGACTGTCAAGCCGACTAGTCAAGCGTCTTTCCACCACACCAAACGGACTTAGCAGATTTCTTCGTTTTGTTAAGGAGTAGGTGTTTATATTCCACTTTATTGACCTCTACACGAACTTACGAGAAGTAAACAAACTGACGATATTTTGTGATATGGCTATTTTCAGCCGACAATATTTGGAAGAATATGTGTTTTAACCGAAGTCGAACCTAATTTATGAAAGTTAATTAATTAATAATTAATTCATTAGGCGGGAATACCTATTTTTAAATTTTTTTAAGGATAAACAAATCGAGAAAAATCAATCTCTGTATGTACATTTCGGCCTATTAGGCCTCATCAGCAGAGCTATAGATACCAAGGCCGCCCCGTGCGCGATTCGAAACCCGACTGTCAAGCCGACTAGTCAAGCGTCTTTCCACCACACCAAACGGACTTAGCAGATTTCTTCGTTTTGTTAAGGAGTAGGTGTTTATATTCCACTTTATTGACCTCTACACGAACTTACGAGAAGTAAACAAACTGACGATATTTTTGTGATATGGCTATTTTCAGCCGACAATATTTGGAAGAATATGTGTTTTAACCGAAGTCGAACCTAATTTATGAAAGTTAATTAATTAATAATTAATTCATTAGGCGGGAATACCTATTTTTAAATTTTTTTTTAAGGATAAACAAATCGAGAAAAATCAATCTCTGTATGTACATTTCGGCCTATTAGGCCTCATCAGCAGAGCTATAGATACCAAGGCCGCCCCGTGCGCGATTCGAAACCCGACTGTCAAGCCGACTAGTCAAGCGTCTTTCCACCACACCAAACGGACTTAGCAGATTTCTTCGTTTTGTTAAGGAGTAGGTGTTTATATTCCACTTTATTGTAAGTTCGTGTAGAGGTCAATAAAGTGGGAATATAAACACCTACTCCTTAACAAAACGAAGAAATCTGCTAAGTCCGTTTGGTGTGGTGAAAGACGCTTGACTAGTCGGCTTGACAGTCGGGTTTCGAATCGCGCACGGGGCGGCCTTGGTATCTATAGCTCTGCTGATGAGGCCTAATAGGCCGAAATGTACATACAGAGATTGATTTTCTCGATTTGTTTATCCTTAAAAAATTTAAAAATAGGTATTCCCGCCTAATGAATTAATTATTAATTAATTAACTTTCATAAATTAGGTTCGACTTCGGTTAAAACACATATTCTTCCAAATATATATATATATATAAGTATGTACATGTAAAAAAAAATAATTTGGTCTCTTCCAATTTCATGTATAGAATGAGAAAAAAAAACGAGAATATTGTCTATTTATTCTTCCCATTTATTTCCTCATGTTACATTTTCTTCTGACCCATCTCAAAATGAAGACATGGAATGGGTTTCTCCAGTCAATGGAAGGAAAGGAGATGCACTTTCATTTATTAACAAGTACCCCTTCCTCATCACCCACCCAACCTGATTGTGGTTTAACTTAGATAAATTCTAGTTAGTTTAGGACCTATTTATATGTAGATATTGAGAATCTTTTGGATATAAGGTGTGTGCCAGATCACCGCTCCTACTTATAGACTAGGCCAGAATTATGTCATCTATCTCTTGGCCAATCACTGACAGTATTCTGAGGTTGATACAATATTTAACCCCGACCCTACTGGTCATAATTACGTTGACATTCTTTGACGACGGTCATAGGATTAAAACACTGGACCTTTACCAATACGCAGGATAGGACTTATACGCTTACCAAAGGATTCCATAACACAGGACTTTCTTTAAGCCCTTTTCAACTGACCAAGGATGGCACTTAAAAACTTTACAGATATGCCCAAGATATCTAACTCCAGTTTCGACCGGGGGGTCCAGTGGCTTCGGCCCTAGACCGTACGAGCTAACATCGTTAATCCCAGGGACCATCCCCCCAAGGCAATACCTGCTTTCTTGATTTAAAGGGACAGGGTCGGGTTTATTGCCCAGTGCCTGAGGCGCCCCACTTCAGGGGAAATACCAGGGGATCAACGCATTATTTGAACCCGCCACCCCTGGATTCCGGTTCGTAGGTGCTCCCTTGTGCCTAAACCGTACACGTCGGGTACGTGGTAAATATCTAGTTTAGGACATATTTGAAGTTTCAGTCTACTGCTTCTCTTTGCATCAGGATCCTAATTGATTTTCTTGAATCAAACTGGATTACATGTGTCTGCCTATAGCCAATGGACAAACATCCACACAATTGTCATCTGTCAAATATATATTCACATCGGCCACCCTGGATGCTGAGGATGGATGGGGCCATTATATCACATACTGTAATTCACTGATCTTTTTAAAATTAGGATGTGAAAAGCAATTGTGTTAAAGTTGATTTATTTAGATGTTGTTTTGCATTGAAACTTGAGAGGTATAAAAAGTCATAGCTAAAGTGATAGCAATTGGAAGAGTAATTGTAAAGAACACTCATAACTTTTTTCGGTTAAATCGAACTTAACGGACCTAAATTCCAACATCGTATGTCACCCCGCCGAAAGAAAGAAATATTAAAAATCAGGGAATTGACCGAATTTAATGAAATTTTCAAAGTTGATATATTAATGAATAAAATATATAATGCACCAGTAATTTAATTAAAACCTTTTGCAGTTTTCAAATCAGTTAACTTTGAAACACGTATTTTTAGAATCTGTGTTACGCCTCAAAGATACATGGTTCAAAATTAACTCAGCTGAAAAAAATGTAAAAGTTTTTAAATAAAATAACTGGTGCACTATATCTTTTATTCATTAATATATCAACACTGAAAATTTCATTAAATTCAGTTAATTCCCTAATTTTTGGTATTTCTTTCTTTCGGCGGAGTGACATATGATGTTGGAATTTAGGTCTGTTAAGTTCGTTTCAACCCCTTTTTCTTTTAAATCAACCAATTGTGCGAGTCGTACATTCGTAACATAAACTCCAGAATAAAATACCTGTTTGCACGGGTAAGTAGGAACATATATTTCAACTGTCAAAATTAAAACTCTAGGACGTATTTTGAAGGAGGTGGGTGACAATTTTACATTTTCTGGATGATTTGACATGGAATTACCCAACAGTCGGAAGATAAGGAAACAAGAATATTAATATATAGTGTTACGGTGATAGTGCGGTTAAGTTTGAATCTACCCCGTATATTTCATTGTTAAAATCTCCAATCAATTTTGACCTGACATAATACACGCAGCCTATATACATTGGTTTGGTTTTGTTTGTTTTACGCATATTCAACCTCAGTGGTCATTTAATGCCGATAAAGTTTTGAAATAAATCAATTCTTAATGGATAATACAAATTTTTTATAAAAACATTTTTCTACTTAACCCATAGATGGGACCCTAATAGGTACTACCACCCCGGGTAAGAGTAGACCAGGGAGCAATGGTGATGAAGGGGTGCTCCACATTCCCCAAACCTCCAAAACTGGAACCACACCATCATATAGAGTTTAATGTCATTCTCAGAACATGTGGTCCCTCAGTTACAGCCTTCTAGCACCCATATGATAAAAAAGGGGTTGGGGCTTGCCATAAGAGCAATAGGGTTGGGAAAATCATATAGGTGCTAGGGCTTGACGTGACCAGCCGAATGATCGGAGGAAGCCTCTTCGACCGCCCGTCTAACCCAAGATAGGGCCAAAGTGGAGTATTACAAGTTATGAACTGCTCATCCACCTGGGTTCTATCCTTAAGCATCACAGGTCGTCACCCACGGCCAACAGGTGGCCCCATTGGGGGAGTCTTACCCATCTGCAGTCGGTGCATTCTAACGCACCAGCCGACAGGGCGGCTATAGACATTTGGATTAAATGTAGTTACGTACAATTGTAGAAGACAGTAATACTATCAAAGTATTTCAGATGAGACTTCTTCTAAGGCAACAATATTATAACAAAGAATTCTTTTTCCTTGAAGACACCGCATCGCCTCTTTGCAGAGGTAAAATTGGTGAACATTTCTGGATCCGGAAATCCTCACCATTACAAGAGAACAATCGATCGCCGTCTCCGGATCTTACTGTTATTAGCATATTCGGCCCTAAGTAATAAAGCAGCATTTATATTCTCGCAAACTTTCGAAAACTGTTATCTTGAATCAGTTTATTAAGACCTTTTGAAAAGGAAAAAAAATACAATAAATTTCCGGAAATTTCTGAATCTAAACTTTCATTAAATTTCCTACTTCAGATTGCTCTACTTGCACCGATCATGCGCACAGAATATCTGAAATTAGTTGATACTCGCTAGCTGATTCCGTCCATATTATGCTATCTTATCTTTTTCTCCTTCTTTGTTTTCTTCTTTACATTCTTTCTTTATTTTCTTCCTATTTTCTTTCTTCTGATTTTTTTTTCCTTCCATTATTATTTTACTTTACATCCCGTTCTACTTCCTTTTTACTTTCTTCCTTAGTTTTTTGTTTTTGTTATTTGTTGGTTTTCTTTCTTTTTTTCTTTCCTTCATTCTTTAATTCTTGCGTTTGTTCTTCTGTTTTTCATTTCCTGAGATCATTTTTTTTCTTTCGTTTTTTTGCTCGCCTATTGGTTCTTTCTTTCTTTCTTTCTTTCTTTTTTTCTTTTTTCTTTCTTTAATTCGTTCATTCGTTCTTTCTTTCTTTCTTTCTTTCTTTAATTCGTTCATTCATTCTTTCTTTAGTTCGTTTTTTCTCTATCTTACATCAAAACAGTATATATTGCCCTATCTAATTCAGGGATTGAACAGCTAAATACATTCTAATTCTGACAGGGTGCAAACTGAAACAAAAGAGATACAAGAACAAGCATACCTGAGTGGGGAAGGGGATCAACAGGTAATTGTACAAGAGTTCAAACTTTGGAAAATCAGATAAACTAGTACAAAATAAAAAACACCCCCCCGAGCGATGTAAAAATAGATTTTTGAAACATATTGCCTAATGGGTGGGAGTAAAAAATTCAATGTCAGCGAGTCTGTACTCTAAGTAAGTAAAATCATCAAATTCATTAAAGGATTAAAAAATAAACCAATTTGAAATGTAAACTTTAAATATGTATTAAAATACAACAAACTATATATAGATATATAATACCAGTCATGTATTTATTAAAACTTGTTTAAAAAAACAATGAGGACTGTCTAATGTTGAATTTTCAAATTTTCAAATTTTGAGTGTATTTATTCTATGTTATGACGATTTTGGGTAATGTGACGTAAGCAGTGACGTAATTTTTGTTACTGACAAAAACCGGAAGCGAATCTCCATTATTAATAGATGGTAATTAAACGGGGTTTATACTAGCTCAAATGTTTCACAAAATTATTTTAAGGGCTCGTGGGAAAAATTGGGTTTGATGGAATCCATCTGTCAAATTGTGCAAATAAGTTTGATTTAAATTGTAATACAATGTTGGTTGGTTGGATTTTACGGCATGTCAACACATTGGGTCATTTTATGCCGAAGATGTTTTGTTTTATACATTCTTGCTGGCTACTACATTTCTAAATACATTTTTTTCTATTTAACCCATAGATAGGACCCTAACATGTGGTACCTCTCTGGGTCAAAGGGAACCAGGAAGCAATTATAATGAAAGGGTACTCCACATTCCCCATATCCCCAGAACAGGAACCACATCATTAGAAAAGGTTTAATGTCATACCCAGGACACTAAGACCCTCAGTCACCGCTTTCTAGAACCTATATGATAAAAAGGGTTGGGGCTTGCCATAAGGGCAATAGAGTTGGAACAATCATATTGGTGCTAGGGCTTGACATGACCAGCCGATTGATCAGAGAGGGTCACTGCGACCGCCCGTCTAGCCTAAGTAAGGGCCAAATTGGAGTGTTGCATGTCATGGACTGCTCAGCTACCAGGATCCCGTTCTTAAACATCACAGGTCATCTCCCACGGCCAACAGGCGGTTCCATTAGTGGTGGGTCTTACCCCTCTGGAGAGGTGCAGTCGCTATATTCTAAAGCCCCAGCCGACAGGGCTACTTCTGTAGATTATTGTTTTAGTATGGTATGTTTGTTTCGGGTGACTTAATGCCGAAAAAGTCATTTTGATAAAGGTTTCTATTTTTCAAGTTCTTAATATATTCAAATTGGTGTAAACAATTTTCATTGGCTTCATTTGATTCGGTTTGGTTTGTTTAATGGTATAATAACCGTGTGGGTTATTTAATGCAAAAAATTGTTAATAACTTTCGGTATATTTTTATTTCTCTCTATTCTTGATGTTGTTAACAATGTTTTGGTCATCATCAGGAGTATTTGATGAAAGAAAAAAAATGAAAAACTTCTTTTTCTTCATTTGAAAAAAAAAAGTCATATTTTATAAATTATTTATATATATATATATATATATATATATATATATATATGTGTGTGTGTGTGGTGTGTGTGTGTCAATTTCGAATATTTCTCGAGCTTTACCCGTTTTTCTTTTAAAAATTAAAACATTTTACTCTGAAGAAGAGAGACTGTTTACATATGTTTTTCTGTAATTACTTTATTTCATATTCAAAATAATCTATATAGAATGCTGTATATGCAGACAAAACTCCATTCGAAACACGTGTCAGCATATAATAAATTTCATCCATACCAATATATGTATATTTTTCCATTTATCTTTTCAACATATCTATCGGATTCATTTCCATTTTCCTCATTTACGATAAATATATATATGTTGGTAGATCGTGATTTAATAGATGAGAATTCGGCAATCTCCTTTAACAATAGCAATTAACCTCACGATTTAGAGGTGTTCGCCTGGCCGCTTCCGTCTCTTTCATGTGCGTACGCAACAGGAAGTTGCCTGAGTCGCTCGGGACAACGGTTGAATAAAACTAGACGAGACATGCACGTTACAATACGTAACAGCTCTATTCGCCTCCCGGCAAACCGACTTTACGGTGAGGACGGGTAGTCTGGGGGGCTGGGGTTCGAACGGCCGTTTTGGTGGGTCGATGGATGGAAAGCAGGAGAGGAATTATACCGTTGGCGAAGTGGGAGGCTCGCATTAAAGACACTGGGAATATTGTCACGATAGTCGGTGCGCTGGCTTCCCCCATACGCCAGAAGGCGATGGAACAAATTGAATCAGCCACCATAGAAAGAAAATCTGGCAAACGTATAATAATTGTAGCTGGGATGGTATGAATGGATATTGTAGAACGCTGATAGGTTTAGAAATTCTCAATTCTCTAGTGTTATAAGAACTGTGAGTATTGGTAGATAACCAAAACTACCTCCTTATAATGTATTAGTACATCTATGGATACACTAACACTGAATATTTGGCAAAGTAAAGACAAACAATTAACTTGTTTTACGGCATATTAACCTTTGTTGGGTCATTTAATGCCGATAAAGTTTTGAAATAAATCAATTCTTAATGGATAATACAATTTTATTTATAAATACATTTTTCTATTTAACCCATAGATGGGACCCTAACAGGTACTACCACTCCGGGCCAAAGTGGACCAGGGAGCAATGGTGATGAAGGGGTGCTCCACATTCCCCAAACCTCCAAAACTGGAACCTCACCATCAGATAGAGTTTAACGTAATTCCCAGGACATGTAGAC
The DNA here is from genome assembly GCA_023376005.1 of Doryteuthis pealeii. Taxonomy (NCBI): domain Eukaryota; kingdom Metazoa; phylum Mollusca; class Cephalopoda; order Myopsida; family Loliginidae; genus Doryteuthis; species Doryteuthis pealeii. Next base: position 120,925,494 of record CM042149.1, read on the forward strand.
CCGCAGCCACCGCCTTCTAGCACCCATATGATAAAAAGGGGTTGGGGCTTGCTATAAGGGCAATAGGGTTGGGAAAATCCTATAGGTGCTAGGGATTGACGTGACCAGCCAATTGATCGGAGGGGGCCAAACAATTAACTCACACCAACAATAAATATACGAGTGTTTAGTACATATAACAGGTAATAAAATAATAATGTAATAGACACAGTGATGCTGATAGATTTTTTGATTTAGTGCGTCCGAGGACGCACATATTTGCTTCGAATAAGTCCCCAGGAAAATTTGTGGGTCCCAAATAAAGCCATTTAAATCGTACCTTGTAACATATTCTGTGTAATTCGTTTCTAAGAAACTATTGAAATGTATGTACAGTTAGCTTGAAATGGCGAAAGAAGAAAAAAAGAAAAACACTGGGACGTATGGATATGATTTTACTGCGTCCTTTTAGATTTTTATGTGTTAGGCACGCAGAACATGTACCTATCATCATCTCTGCATACAACATGCAATAACATAGTAAAATAATATACGGATTCCCATGGCACTCTCTTGACACGCATCCCTATCCATCATCGTACCGCCCTGTCGGCTGGCGCGTTAGAATGCACCGACTGCACCTCTGCAGAGGGGTAAGACTCCCCAATGGGGCCGCCTGTTGGCCGTGGGTGGCGACCCGTGATGCTTAAGGATAGAACCCAGGTGCTTGAGCAGTCCATGACTTGCAATACTCCACTTTGGTCCTATCTTTGCTAGACGGGCGGTCGGAGAGCCCCCCCCCCCGATGAATCGGCTGGTCACGTCAAGCCCTAGCACCTATATGATTGCCTCAATGCCTTATGGCAAACCCCAGCCCCTTTTTATCACCAATAGAAGTATTCGGCACAAAATAACCCAAGTGGCTGACATGCCGTAAAACCCAACCAACTAAACCAAACCATCACCGTAGCCCAAACGATTTTAACAGAAATGCAAAATTCCGCATCATAGGAAGAATAAAAAACGCATTGTACAATATTACGGTGATAATGGGAACATGCATTAACTAATTTAAATTTAAATGAATAAAAAATCACCAAACACTTAACCCAAATATCGAACTACTTTAAATAAGCAGGCAGATTTGGGTGACACATTAATAGCTCCGCCCTGTCGGGTATAAGAATACCCCGACTGTACCCCTACTGAGGGGTAAAATCCCCCTAATAGGGCAATCTGCCGTATGTGACGACTCATGATGGTGAAGGATGGAATCCTGATCGCTGAGCAGTCCATGAAAAAACTTCATTTTGAAACTTACTTAGGATAGATGGGTTGTCGGAGAGACCCCACCTGATCGATCAGATGGTCACGTCTAGCCTTAACACCTACATGATTGTCCCAACCCTTTTGCCCTAATGGCAAACCACCCAATCCTTTTTATCCTATAAGTTCTAATTGTGAACTCTGGGGAGTATGGAGTACCCCTGTATCAAATTACTCCCATGTCCACTCTGACCTGTAATGGAAGTACCTGTTAGGGGGTCTAATCTATGGGTTGAATAGAAAAGAAATGAGGTTGAAAAATGTTTTAAAATATTGAGTAAAAACAAAACAAACAAAAACGAATCAAGTAGATGTTTTCGGCAAAATAACCCAACAAGGGTTGACATGTAAAATCTAACCATAAGTCGTCGGTCGGCCTAATGTCGTATCAGCCAGACTGCGAGGGAATCTAACCCTGTTCACTAGCACTAGACCAAAGAGATCATTTTAGCATCCGGGGTTGAGTACCACACATACCATCAGCTCCTCACTTTACCGCACAGATCCATGTGCTAATCATACGATGAGTTGGCGAGGAACGGTATCGAACCAGGAACCTCATGGTTCTTAGCTCTACCGACTGAGCTAAACCGGCCATAACTAAAAAACGAGAAAGCTCATTGCCAGTTGTCCAGAAAGAACTGACTTTATATATCATAAAGTCAAATGAAGACACTTGAATACCTGAAAATAATTATATTTGAACTAATGGATGTGTTACGTCACCAGTGCATTTTCCTTAATTCTCTTATAGAATTTATATATAAACTCTTTTAACAACTTTTTAAAAAGATTACTGGAAAAAAAACTTTTTCTTAAAAGCATTTCTCCTGATAATGACCTAAGGGCGAAACTAGTTGCGACGAATCAAAAAATAGATAATACAAAAGAACTATTCCTAAATGTCTTATCCCTTTCTTCAATCTGATATATATATATATATATATATATATAATATATATATATATATGTGTGTGTGTGTGTGTGTGTGTGTGGTGTTTGTATGTGTGTGTATATGTATGTGTATGTGTGTGTATCTGTATGTGTGTATATGAATATATATATCATTAGTTTTATCATTGTTTTTATCATTATTATTATTATTATTATTATTATTATTATTATTATTTAAAAAAAACTCGGCAGCGATGAAATTCCGTAGCCAAAATTATGAATTTAGCAATTTAAATATAATATTTCGATAATTTTATTGTTTGTTTTGTAGAGGCGTTGTAATTTCATTTTTGTTATCTGTTTTAAGTGCTTTTATATTCCCAAGAAAATATATAATCATTGCTGCACGAAATGCTTTTTTCTTTGAAAATTGTTAAATAATAAATATGTAGAAACTAACTAAATTTCTGTCCATATACAAATTCCTGTGTATATATTCATATGCATATACACATAAACACTAACACACACACACACACACACATATATATATATATATAAGATTTTTTTGGATGTTTGTTTATTTTTGGGAAGCATTGCTGATTAAAGTATATATATTAATATTTTTATATTTTTGCTTGAAGGCAATTACAATATCGTACAGACTGTTTCAACGTTATTAAGTCTCATCAGCGATATATACTAACGATTTCCCTCCGACAGAAATCGAAACCGGGACTTCAGCAGGATAGTCAGTAACTATACTGTTTCAGCCACGCTGTCGGAGGGAAATCGTTAGTATATATCGCTGATGAGACTTAATAACGTTGAAACAGTCTGTACGATATTCTACACACCGAGTAATTCTTTGCGAAATTCACTTGTCATTATTATCTTCTATAATTATCTAATTTATGCGATATTCGCATTGTAATTGCCTTCAAGCAAATATATATATATATATATATATATATATATATATATATATATATAACGAGGTATGTCAGAAAAGTTCCGGGACTGGTATCACAAAAAATGATTTCAAATCCAAACTACAAACTACAAGTTATCCCCTTCAAAATAATCCCCCTGTAGTCTAGTACACTTTCCCATCGTTCTCTGCCACGCTTGCATGCACTCCTGAAAGGATTCAGGGATTCTCTGTAGCTGATGTCATGGCTTTTTGATGTCGTGCACATCCTCAAAATGGGTTACCTTGAACTTATGGAAGAGGAAAAAATCACATTGAGCCAGGTCGGGCGAGTAAGGAGGTTGCTCCAGCACAGTAATGTTCTTCTGGACCAGGAACTCTCGGATACTCAGGGAATTGTGGGCAGGTGCGTTCTCATGGTGAAGCACCCACGAGTTGTTCTGCCACATCTCTCGCCTTTTCTCGTACACCGAACGAAGCAAATGCTGCAGTGTATACATGTAGACATGTAGGTTGATCGTCTGGCCCCTCTGGCAAAACCCCGCAGTGCACGATGTCTGGACATCGAAGAATGTGTAACATTTATGACTTACCTTGTATATATATATATATATATATATATATATATATATATATATATATATATATATGTGTGTATGCATGGTGTTGTTTGGAAGTCTCCGTATGCTTCTAGTAAGTATATATATATTTGAGATATGTGGTATTTGGATAGTGGGTTCAGTGTTGAGGTGCGTGCACATTTGGCATCACAAACCACTATCCAAATACCACACACCAACATAAAAATCCAACCCCAACAACTCACATCCGACAGTGCAAATATCATATACTACAAATACTGTACAAAATGCAAAAAACAGTGGGTACGTGGAGGAAACATCCACTACTTTCAGACTACGCCTCAACAACCACAAATCTACCATAAAACTCAAATCTCTACACGGTAAAATCGCACACCACTTTAATACTCCTTCACACAATTTAGATAACCTGAAATGTATCTTAATCCAACAAGGCTTTCCATCCACTCAAGCTAGGAAATTAGCTGAATTAAGATGGATAATTAGATTAGTCACGCACAGAAGAGGGCTAAACACAGACACCAGCACACTAAAAGCTTACACATATTTCCAAGATTACTACACACACAGTACAAACTCATTAATCACCAACTAACCAATCAACACCCAGCATCTCCTCATCATCAAAAAGAACATCCAGCAGCCTGAAAACACTACTGTCCTCAGGTTCTTGGCGAAGGGAGATTATCACAATCCCGAAAATTCACCACTACTAATAAATAAAAGAAACTAAAAAAACAACCCCCCCCGAGTTTTCTGATATTTATTCCCAGATGAATATATTATGATGACTACATTATTATAATATAGCATATTAATGCTTCACACTAATGCCCAAACCTGATATATGTACTTCCGAAAAACGGATACAGATACAAATATATATATATATATATATATATATATATATATATATATATATATTAGAATTTTTTTTTCACAGAAAAGATGGACTCGCTACTTCTAACACACTTCTCTACCCGGATTATAGTGTCCTGTCAAACCCTCAAAAATCTTTAAATTTTTTAATAATGACGAACACCTAAGGTCAAAACTAGTTGAGAATGATAAACGTAAAAGAAATATCCCTGTTTGTCTGATCACTTTTGTTCATATATATATATATATATATATATATATATATATATATATATATATACCACACGTATTAGTAAATCTATTTTATCAATTCAACATTTTCGTTCCTTTATATATATATATATATATATATATATATATATATATATATATATATATATATATATATATATATTGAAATGAAAATAAATAAAGGAACGAAAATGTTGAATAGATAAAATAGATTTACTAATATATATATATATATATAATCCAAAAGTCCAGAGAAGAAATCTTCCTTACGACACAAGAGTTTTATTTAAAAAAACCTGTCGCAGTTTGAGAGCTCAATGTGTGCTCTTAATGTTAGAGTCACAGAGCAAATATATAAGTAAAGAAATAACAAAAGACTTAGAGATTTAGCATTATAGTCTATTTCAGGGAGCTTAGACAAATTGTCTAACTCTACCCGACTCATCAGATTTGCATCTGATGAGTCGAGAGAGCTAGACAATTTTTCTAAGCTCCCTGAAATAGACAAAAAGTTAAATCTCTAAGTCTTTTGTTATTTCTTTAGTTATATATATATATATAATATATATATATATATATATATATATATATATATATATATATATATATATATATATATATTTGTGTGTGTTAGTAATAAGACTAGAATTTATTAAGCATCTATCTAAAAATTTACATTCTTTTGCTAATGATGACAAATATTGGATTTCAGATTTATTAAATAAATAATTTCTAAAACGTCCATTCGCTCTAACGATTACAGAATTAACAGTTTGAATTCATGTAACACTTATTCAAAACATTAATAATTCCATCATTACGTAAATAACAGCCCGCGTTTATTAAATAAATACATGAAAATGTCCATTCTCTCTCGTGATTACATATATAACAGCTATGATTTATTAAACGGTGAATTTAACACTTCGATTCGGTTGTAATGATTATATATTTCGTCACAGAGAAAATTCTGTATGTAATGAGGAAATGAAACATTAATCAGAATTAATATATTTTGATTCGTATTTCTTTCCAATAATTCGCGGGTTAGATCAGTCGTTAGAGTATTCACCAAGGAAACGTAAGGTATCGAATTTTATATGATAAATTATAGAATTACTATAGAAATGTATTGCAATTATCTTTACTATAGAAATGCATTACAATTATCTTTACTATAGAAATGCATTGCAATTGTCTTTACTATAGAAATGCATTGCAATTGTCTTTACTATAGAAATGCATTGCAATTATCTTTACTATAGAAATACATTGCAATTGTCTTTACTATAGAAATACATTACAATTATCTTTACTATAGAAATACATTGCAATTGTCTTTACTATAGAAATGCATTACAATTATCTTTACTATAGAAATGCATTGCAATGTCTTTACTATAGAAATGCATTACAATTATCTTTACTATAGAAATGCATTGCATTTGTCTTTACTATAGAAATGCATTACAATTATCTTTACTATAGAAATGCATTGCAAATGTCTTTACTATAGAAATGCATTACAATTATCTTTACTATAGAAATACATTGCAATTGTCTTTACTATAGAAATATAGTGCAATTGTCTTTACTATAGAAATGCATAGCAATTGTCTTTACTATAGAAATACATTGCAATTATCTTCACTACAGAAATGAATTACAATTATCTTAACTATAGAAATACATTGCAATCGTCTTTACTATAGAAATACATTGCAATTGTCTTTACTATAGAAATGCATTGCAATTGTCTTTACTATAGAAATATATCGCAATCGTCTTTACTATAGAAATGCATTGCAATTATCTTTACTATAGAAATGCATTGCAATTATCATTACTATAGAAATGCATTACACTTATTTTTACTATAGAAATACATTACAATTATCTTTACTATAGAAATGCATTACAATTGTCTTTACTATAGAAATACATTGCAATTGTCTTTATAATATTAATGCATTGCAATTGTCTTTACTATAGAAATGCATAGCAATAATCTGTTTATTTTGTACGAAAAGTGTAGAATGTAGTTTGTTGAAGGCATGAGGTGTAATGATTACTGTCGTAGGAAATGATCACGTCGACTCGAGTTCAAATCTCGGACGCGGCTGTTTGTATTTCCCATAGCACTGATACTCTTGGGAAAAGTACGAATCCAAACATTCTCCCTCCAAAAGGGGATAAAACATTTATAGCCCTTATAAAATTGTGTACATCACAATATATATACAAGGTTTGTCAAAAACGTATCGAGATTATTTGTACTTTTCGACACACCTTGTATTCTGAAAAAAAAAATAACGTTCCATTCATTCTTCATTTCTATCTGGGTAAATACAGCTTTAAACTTGGTACTTTTTTGACACACCATGTATTCTGAGAAAACATAATGAATGGAATGTTATTTCTTTCCGAATTCAAGGTGTGTCAAAATGTACAAAAAATCTTGATAAGTTTTTGACACACATTGTATATATTGTGAGGTACACAATTTTATGATGGCTATAAATAGACGAAATGTTTTATCCATTTTTGGAGGGCGAATATTTGTATATATATATATATATATATATATTGATAATAGCTAGTGCTATATTCATAAGTAAATAGGGATCAATATCTTTCATAAAACATGTATATCTAAGTTAGGATAGCGTAGACATGAAGCCAAAGGAGTATGGTTACTGTTACTAAAGCTATTCTCAGATGAGAAACTGTCAGTAACCAAGTGTCGTTGACGTCATGTCTGCTCAACCATAATTTTAATATATATATATATATATATATATATAAATACACACACACATATATATATATATATATATATATATATATATACATATATATATGTGCTCCAAATTTGGTTCAGCACTTTAATTCGAAGGGATTTAATTGCAAAATTCACCGTATTCGGCGTACAGCTAAACCTTGCTCTGTTTACATAAACAAAGTTTGAGGCCTCTAGTGAATTTCATTTCCGCTTAGAAATGTAGTGATTAAATAGTCCCCTATATTTCACAGCTGCTTGTGGCCGCACAGGTAAGAGGTTTGGCGAACGAAAGTTCATACGGGTCTCGAACCCGGCCAGAGGTAGCTGTTAAACGGTATAACCACACTGATGAGAGGTGATACCTCGAAACACGTGCCTGTGGATTACTTTATATATATATTTATGTAGATGGCGAGATATATCGATATTAATTGAATAAATCGTTACTTTGGCAGTTAGATATATTGATAGCTCGATTTGCAAAGATTTATATATATATATATATATATATATATAAGTAAATCGTCGGGGTGGCCTAAAGTCGGTATCAGCCAATCAGCGAGGGAGTCTATCCCCTTTTCACGAGCGCTAGACGAAGGAGATTGTTTTTTGGCGCCTGAGGTGGAGCGCCACACCTACCATCAGCTCCTTAATTTACCGTACAGATCCCTGTGCTACTGATACGCTACATACACACACACACACACACACACACACACATATATATATATATAATATATATATATATATAAGTCGACGGGGAGGCCTAAAGTCGGTATCAGCCAGTCTGCGAGGGAGTCTATCCCCTTTTCAATAGCGCTAGACCAAGGAGATTATTTTAGCGTATGAGGTGAAGCGCAACACCTACCATCAGCTCCTTACTTTACCGCACAGATCCCTGTGCTACTTATACGCTGAGTTGCCGAGGACCGGTATCGAACTAGGAACCTTGTGGTTTCTAGCCGAACGCTCAAAATGAAAACGTTATGGACAATACGAATACATGAAGATAGATATGAACGAACCGAAAGAAATTGATAAATAGATATATAGATAGATCAATAGATAGATAGATTGATCGATAGATAGATAGATAGTGATAATACTACAATTAATAATAATAATGCACATTTTTGTGAGTATACATTAAGAAAATTGCATGAACATTTTCGAGATAATAAAACGCATAAATTATCAGGATGACATTGATACGCCATAGAACATTTTCATAGCCACTAAAATTTTTAAATTTACAACCAAAGTTCTATGAGTTTTTCCCAACAGCCCAAATCTCTGGAGGCGGCCATTTCCGCCTCAGTTCACTTAGATCTCTTTCGTATGAGTTTTTGGCGCCAAGTAACAGTTTACGTGTCGTTCTTGAGAGTCGTTAAAAAACTGTCGAACATTACAATACTATTTTCGATAAGTTGTTAAAGGATTTGTCCTTTGATTTTCTAGAATAAAAACTACCTTGTTTAAAATCACTCATGCAGCATGTACTAGGATGACTTAAAAGGTTTGCAATATTTTGGTAAGTTTTAGTTTGCCACACGTATATATATATATAATATATATATATATAATATATATATATATAATCTAAAAGTCCAGAGAAGAACATCATTCGCATCTGATGAGTCGGGAGAGTTAGACACTTTGTCTAAGCTACCTGAAATAGACTATAATGCTAAATCTCTAAGTCTTTTGTTATTTCTTTACTTATATATATATATATATATATATATATATATATATATATAAGTGTATTTTGGCAGCATGTTCTCTTTAAACATGTTTGGTTGAACTCGAGTAACGATTCCTGTCGTACGAGTTTCTGTTCAATCCTTTCAAGGTGTCTGGCCACCTTTTTCGTGTCAGGGTGGAACTGGTGTAGTAATCCACCAAAGGTGTGTCAACGAGCGCTTTCGGCATATCGATCTGCCATCTTCAGGTTGGAAACAGATGGTATGTTTCGTGATGTCTCGTTTTTAAAGAAAACAAGCAGTAGCATAGGAATTGGTAGTGGGAGGTAGTAATAATTGGTACTACACAATTTCATGTGTGTATGTGTGTGTGTGTGTATTTGGGCAGCATTCTTTCATTTATACATGTAGAATTAAACAAAATGCACGTTTCCTGTTTAACAATTTTATTAACGATCTCTACGAGCTTTATGACCATCTTTTTACATTTGGTTGGAATCCGTGGATTAGTCCACCGAAGGTTTTATCCCAAGTACTTTCGGTACTTCAAAGTGCCATCATCAGGGGTAATGTGTTCGTGTTCCAAATTTGTTCAAGTTTGTAGTAATGAGAGTAACTAGGAGGGGAACTCGTAGACATTATATTAATTACTCACTACTACTAACTTGAAAAAAAAACTGGAACACAAACTCATATATCTCATCACTGTGGCTACACTTAGCTGGATACTTCTGACCCGGATAGAAAACCGACAGATTTTTCATGACAGGGTTCTTTACCACTGGCCATCATCCACCTGCAGGCAAGGGGTTGCATTTTAATAATAAATACATACGTCTGTATATATGTTACAGCGGCTAGAGAACTCACATCCGTTTTACAGGAGAGCCATGCAATTTATTCTTAATTCGCGACCGACAGTCAAATGTTCCCCAAAGAGCACAATCAACAAGATATACTTATATTGAGGTGTTACGTACTGACGGTTTTCACAGTACCAAATCTATATAACGTTGTATACCCTTCTTACTTCTTACTCTGGTCGTCTTTTCTTCTGGTCGGCTTTGGTTCTATCTTCTAAAATCTTGGTCTGGTCTCTTCTAAAGGTTTGGTCTTTCTTGTATGCTGATTTCGGGTCTGGTTTCTGTTAGGGATCACTCCTTATCAGAAGCACTGTGTCATTGTTAGTTTTTGGTAATAAACACAAGACTTCGATTTATGTTGATGTTACTTTATTTATACATCCCCAAACCAGACAATCTGCGCAGATGACAGGATGCGCATAGAAATGCGCCTTACACCTCGAGCTCCTACCTGCTAACTGACTGAGTTACTTAGTATCCTTAAACCGGAAGAAGGTCTTCTATCCTTCCGGTTCTCACGATTCATCCCTGGAAGGTGAGAGTGAGGTCAAGCGCTGTCACTCACTCTCAAGGCCATCAGCTGTACTAATCGCTATTATGATTCTACACTACCTTAAAAAACTATTAGGGATCCAATAATTATGTAACAGAGGCAGTACTTAAATATATATATGAGAACAAACAATCGTTTAAAAATCGTTAATTCACGTGTAGGCTAACCAATTTGAAGTTATTGAAATTATTTTCTAAGTTATTTTCGCACCAAAAGAAACGGGGGTTAGGTTATTTTATTCTTCACCGGAAAGCCGGTGTTTACTTTTTCAGAGAGGAAAGTTCATAGATGAA
>CM042149.1:120939029-120956060 GCA_023376005.1 Doryteuthis pealeii
ACGTCCATTGAAAGATTAGATTTCACCGAAAATCAAAATCATCAGGAAAGAGAAAAAGAAAGAAAGAAATAATGAAGGAGAAAGAAACATTAAATGAGAAGGCAAAAAAGAAAGAAAGAAAGACAGAGAAAGAAAGAAATAATAATTTTGGAAAAAGTGTGGAAAAAAGAAAGATACAAGAGAAAAAGAAAGATAGAATAAGATAGATAACTTAGAAGAGAAAAAAAGGGAGAAAGAAAGAGAATGAAAGAAATAATAAGTTGAAAGAAAGAGAAAGAAAGAAGAAATGAAAGAATTTGAACGAAGACAGAAAGAACAAATGAAAAAGAATGGATAAATAAGAAGAAAAAAAGAATAAATTTTCATTTAAGATGCGGAAAAAAGAAAAGATACCCGGAAAAAAGAAAGATGGAATAAGTTGGAAGGAAAAAGAAAAAGAAAAGATTAGAAATAATAAATTAGAAGGAAAAAAAGAAAAAAAAATAGAACAAAAGAAAGAGAAAGAAAGAAATAATAGGTTAGAAAAAAAGAGAAAGAAAGGAAGAGAAAGAAAAATGAACTGGAAGAAGAGTGGAAGAAAGAAAGACAAAAAGAATGAAAAGAAAGAATAAGTCGGAAGAAAAAGAAAGAAAGATTGAAAAATAAATAAATAAATAATACGTTCGAAGGAAAGCGAAAGAAAGGAAGGAAGAGAAAGAAAGAATAAATTGGAAGAAGAGTGAAAGAAAGAAAGATACAGAGAAAGAGAAAGAGAAAGAAATAAGTTGGAAAGAAAGAAAAAGACAGAAAGAGATAAAAAGAGAAATACAGAATAAGTTGAATGGAATTAGACAAATGGGAGAAGAATAAAGAAAGAAAAAAGTTTATATTGGCAGAGAGAGAGAGAGAGAGAGAGAGAGAGAGAGAGAGAGAGAGAGATAGATAGATAGATAGAGAGAGAGAGAGAGAGAGAGAGAGAGAGAGAGAGAGAGAGAACAATAAGTTGATTGGAAAAGGGAAAGAGTAAGAGAAAGAAAGAATGAAATAATAAGTTGAAGGAAAGACGAAAATAAACTGAAAGGGAAATAGAAAGAAAACAGAATAAGTCCGAACGAAAGAGAAAGAGAAAATGAATAAATAATAAACTTGAAGGAAATAGAAAGAGAAAGAATGAAAGTTTGAAGAAAAAAGAAAAAAAAAAGAAAGTAAAATAGAATTAATGAAAGGAACAACTAATTAGAAGGAAAGAGAAAGAGAAATGAATAAATAATAAGTTCAAAGGAAATAAAAGAGAAAGAAGAGGAATACTAAGTTTTAAGGGAAGATGAAAAAAATAAAAGAAAGAAATTGATAGACGGAAAAAAAAAGAGAAATAAAAAAGATAAGTTTAAAGGAAAGAGAAAGAGGAAGAAAGAAAGAAAGAAAATATTAAACTTGAAGGAAGGAGAAAAATACATGAAAGAGAAAGAAAGAAAGAAAGAAAGAAAGAAAGAAAGAAAGAAAAATTAGAAGAAAGAGAAGGAAAATAAATAGATACTAAGTTTGAAAGAAAAAAAAATAATTGAAAAAAGAAATAACAAAGAACAAAAAAAAAACAAAAAAAAAAAACAAAAAAAAAAAAAAAAAACAAGTTAGAAGCAAAAAAAAGAAGAAAGAGAAATGAATAACTTTTAAGTTTGAAGGAAACAGAAAGAGAAAATGTAAGAGAAAGTAAGAAAGAAAGAAAAAAGATAGAATAAGTTGGAATGAAAGAGAAAATAAAAAAAGTAAAAACACACAGAGAAAGGAAAGAAAGAAATATAGATCGTCATCGTCTTAGAAAAATAAGACCTGTTGTCGTTGGTATTGTTTTGTTTTGCATACAACCCATAACCGCAAAGGATGTCGGGAATATGGCGGATAATCAAAAGAGAAAGCTGAATACAAGGAAAAAACAATCAGTGGCCTGTCTAATTATATTCATAAGGAAACGAGTGTGATGAATGATTTGTTCATTGAAAAGGAAACAAGAAACAAGAAACTGATTAATACTTGAATAGAAAGTGACTTTGCTTTATAAAACCTATGAATATTAAGACAAAGACGAGTTCTTCTTCTCGGGAGGCGGAAGCTGAAAACATATCGGTTGATTTGAGTGGAGTATACATCGGCAACTCTGTCTTTAGGATCTTGATTTTTCTATTGAAAAAGAAAGAAAAAAGAAAAAAAGAAAAAGGAGAATCATCAACTGTGTGAGTTAGTGGATCTAGATGATGACACATATATAGACATTATTATTAGACGACATTAAAGATAGATATAAACACAGATAGAGAGAGAGAGAGAGAGAGACAGAGACAGACAGACAGACAGACAGACAGAGATGAATTACCGACAATGAATACAACTCAGGCAAAGAGACAGGAAAAATAGATTAAGATGTATCGATATAAACAAACTAATATATATATATATATATATATATATATATATATATATATATATATATCCTATTATATATAGGTGTGTGTGTGCATATATATTTAAAAACAGGTTCAAAATATCATATATATATATATATATATTATATATATATATAATATATATATATATGACATTTTAACCTTCTGTTTTTTAAATAGATATGCACACACATACCTATATATTATGGCCGAAACACATGTCAGTAAAATAAGATAAAATAAATCCTATTTTATCAATTCAACATTTTCTTTCCTTTATTTTTCAAAAGAGAGATTTTGGTATGTACGTGTCGACCTATAACTCCAAAATGGAAGGCCACTCAAATATTAAATCTTGCATACACATTAATATTATTCTAACTAAGAAACACGCCAAATTTGATTATTGATTTTTGCTGATTAAGGGGTGTAATTAATTAATTAAACCAAAATCAACCAATTTGCGTGACTGTCCGTATACCAGCCCCTGCTGATAATAAAATATTGTCTCTGCCTGCTTATTGTTACAGCGATATCAGCAGCGAAGTTTTGATTTTAATGAATTAATTTTGCAGTCTAAGCCGTTCAGCTCGGAATTTATCGCCTATTTATGGTCCAATCTTTAACAATATTTATATCGTTAGAAAGAAAAGAAATTAATCTTTCTAAATATGTAATTTGTATGAGATTTTATCAATTGAATCATTTTTTACAGCGTGTTAAAACATTTAAAAAATGGCTTCGGATATCCACGCTGCATTTTATTATCGCGATACAAGCAGTGCAGTCTATGCCAGTCAGCTCGGAATCTCTCGCCTATTTATGGTCTAATCTTTGAAATATTCATATCTTTAGAAATAAGATGAAATAGTATTTCTGAATATGTAATCTGTATGTGTTTTTATAGATAATATAGAGGCATAATATGCTGAAATGTACATACAGAGATCAACTTTTTCTCGATTTGTTTACACCTTACTTTTGAACTGATATGCTCGCCTAATTCGTTAATTATCAACTAATTAACTTTCAATTAGGTATGACTTCAATTAAGTACTTATTCTCCCAAATTATCGGCTATCGCCATCTCAAACAGACTTTAGCCTGTTTGTTTACTATCATATGTAATATATATATATATATATATATATATATATATATGATAGTAAACAAACAGGCTAAAATCTGTTTGAGATGGCGATAGCCGATAATTTGGGAGAATAGGTACTTAATTGAAGTCATACCTAATTTCTCCGGAAATTTGATCACTCAGTGACCGAATGACACATATATTCCTATGTATTTAATAGTTTAAAAACACCAGTCCCCGCATCAGCTGTCAGTGGGCGAGGGGATAAGATATCGGACTACCATGCGGTCAGTCTGAGTTCGAACCCTACCCAAGGATAGTTGTGTCTAGCCACACTGAAGAGCTATGATATGCCGAAACACGTGTCTGTGGATGACTTATTAATATATATATATATATATATATATATATTGGCAGAATTTTTCTTTTATACATTTGGTTGAACGGGACAGATATTCGATGTCAGATGAGTTTCTATTCAATCTTTTCCAATTGTCTGGCCAGGTTTTTCATGTTTGGGCGGAGTTGGTTAATGAATCCACTGAAGGTTCTATCATGAGTACTTTCTGCAATACTCAGTATCATTATCAGATATAAAGTAAAAGTAAGTAAAGTCGTTGGGGCGGCCTAATGTCGGTATCAGCCAGACAGTGGAGGATTATATCCCCTTTTCTCTAGCGCTAGACTAAGGAGATTATTTTTGCGTCAGAGGTAGAGCGCCACACCTACCATCAGCTCCTTACCTTACCGCACAGATCCCTATGCTACTCATTCGCTGAGTTGGCGAGGGCCAGTATCGAACTAGAAACCTTATGGTTTCTAGCCGAATGATCTACCGGCTGAGCTAACTTGACCCTATGTTTTCGTGCCTTTTTTTTAAACACAAACTAAGCAGAGGTAGGAGTAAGTAGTAGGGGGAACCCACGGAGTTATAAAAATGTTATGGGGAATGAGGGAGAGGAGAACTGGCGGGAAATTATAGACATTTGAGAAATGATAGCTGCAAATACGAAAGTAACGCCACTGCTCTATTCAAAGTTAATCTTGTTAAAGGTGATTTTTTGTTTGATGTATAGGGCTTCGAGTATTTAAAGTTTGTATTTGGTTTTTTTCCTTTGTGCAATATGAGTTTCAGTTACAATTTGTCAGTAATTAAAGAGACTAGCAAATATATGCACCCTCTGGGTTCAAGTATTTAAGTTTCAATGTAATACACTGTTATATCAAATTAGAAAGGCTAATGAAACTAAATAAGAATGTAGATAAAATGATTTGAAACAGAGAGATGTATAATCGTAAAATAAGAAGAGAGAGAGAGAGAGAGAGAGAGAGAGAGAGAGAGAGAGAGAGAGAGAGAGAGAGAGAGAGAGAGAGAGACGTTTTACATATTGAAATATTTGCAACAGCTCTTGAGTAAACATATCAAACGTTGTAATAATTAAAATATCATATTGTGGTATATCCTCAGGTCTTGCTAGTTATCAGTAATTCAAATATTGCTAATGAAGAGAAAAATTGATATAGAATTTCATTAAAATATTTATCGAAGTTATTCCCGATAGCTTGTTTGTTTGTTTTTTCATATTTTCTCGCACCACATCCAGTTATTTGGTCCCTAGTTACCTCAAATAATTTAAAGGGTAAATTAAAATACCACCAGTGCATTTCTTCGTAAAATTTTACCCCTTACACTAGGATGGCCCAAAATTCGTCTGCTTGCGACAGATTTCTTGTTTTAAAAACGAATTAAAATTAATTAAATCGATTATTTCAGGTCAAACTTTTGTCTAAAACTATAAGTAGTAACTTAATGACCATCATTAAAAAAAGAAAAATATCATTACATATACAATTTTTTAAAAAACATTTAAAACGATATTTTCGGTCAATTTCTATCGATTTCGGTCTGAGACGCTGGTTTAAAATGGTTTAAAATGACTTTTTTTACAAATTCAATGCAACATTAGCAATTGCAAAAAAATTTACCAAAAATCAGGGAATTATCCGATTTTAATGAAATTTTCAGTATTGATTTATCAATTAATGAATTTTATAATGCATTAATTATTTTATTTCAAAACTTTAATTAAGTATTTTTGCTATGAAAAATGAATATATAAAATTCATTTAAAATATGAAAAGCCTGATGTTAAGTTTGAAATGTTATATTTGTAGATTTTAAAAATAAATATCTATTTAATGCAAACCTTATTTTAGTCGATCAAAGTATACGTTTTGAAGAAAAACTCTATTGAAAATGTAGCCCCGCCCCTTTTTAAGCAGAAAAATATCGATGTATAATTTTTTCTTTTATAAGATAATAGCCAATTAAATAATTATCGAAATCAGTAAAAAAGGAATCTCCCAAAAAATTTTTATTTATGTCTTTTTACTTTTTATTTTCCGATTTTCGGTACTTATTTTCTCATAGAAAAGCCACCGTAATTTTTTTTTCTATTCATAACTTCGGTCTTTTATCTCTGTGTTTATACTGTAATTATTACAGTAAATGACCAACTCGCAAAAATGTTACGCCCCAACATAAGGGATCAAAATTAAGTGACCTGACAAAAATGAAAAAGTTTTGAAATAAAATAAATAATGCATTATAAAGATCATTCATTGATTAATAAACACTGAAAATTTCATTAAAATCCGATAATTCCCTGATTTTTGGTAAATTATTTTCTGTAGGGGGGGGGGGCTAAATTCGTTTTTGTCAAAAACGCATTTTACGTCAATTTTGGGCTTCCCTACCATACACCTTTTGGTTGATCTAAGTACAGGGCTTTATTACTCATGTTGCACGTTTTCTGGGCTCGGCTGTATCTCATGTTCGACAGTCAGGAATTTATTTCCAGCTTTTGGCTGATTGGTTTTTATAAAATATTGGACACAGGGCAGATTGCCAGCGTCTCGTGGCACTTAATTCGATGCAATAGATCACAAGAGTCTGCTTTTAATCTATCCATCGTTTGTTCCTCTTAGATGACCCGGTGATTAAAATGGGTGCTAAATTATGGACAATGCAGAGATTACACCCCACCCAAAAAATAAACCACAGAAAAATAAGAAAATTAAATAATAAAGTAAATAATAGAAACTAGTTGAATTAGGGAGAATTCCATTGTTAAATTAGTATAGAAGTAGGATTAAACATATTTAGTTATATACAGTTCTATCCATAAGTGAGTATAACACTATTAGTTAAAAAATGTATTGTTGATTTTCTTTTTAACTATTTCTAGTGAAATATCATACAGTAGAACGATATTATTAGGTCCTATTTATTGCCAAACTCTAAGGCACAACAAAAATAAATAAACACACACACACACACACACACACACACACACACACACACACACACACATATATATATATATATATATATGGGAGTTTCAAAAATTGCTTGAAGCCTTGTGTATATATTGGTTAGGAGGTTGATTTAGAAGGCTATCACAATGCAGGTGTAAAGAAAAAATAATAATACGGTAACAATGGTGTTGTGTGTTAACCTGTATTTAATTCTTGAATTTTCGAGATAGTATCTCTTTTTCAACACGAGAATACAGTTATATAAAAATACCATCATTTTCAAAAAAAAAAATCATTTAAAAAGAAATGCCATAACTAGACAGCTTCTGTTCCAGTGATCTTTTGAAAAAGAGATATCATCTCGAAAATTCAAGAATTAAATACAATATTAATAGTTTATTATACGCTTAAAAATGATCAATATCATCTTATACACTTAAACAATATTAATAGTTTCTCATACGCTTATATAATATCAATAAAGTCTTATACACTTAAACAATATTAATAGTTTCTTATTCGGTTAAATAATATAAATAACATCTTATACACTTAAACAATATTAATAGTTTCTCACACGCTTAAATAATATCAATAACATTTTATACACTTAAACAATATTAATAGTTTCTCAGACGCTTAAATACTATCAATAACATAATAATTAAATGATATAAATAACTTCTTATACACTTAAACAATATTAATAGTTTCTCACACGCTTAAATAATATCAATAACATTTTATACACTTAAACAATATTAATAGTTTCTCACACGCTTAAATACTATCAATAACATCTTATACACTTAAACAATATTAATAGTTTCTTATACGCTTAAATGATATAAATATCTTAAACTTTGTCGGCATTAAATGACCCACTGAGTGTGATATGCCATAAAAAAGAAGAACATCTAACAGTCAATGTCAAAGAAGCTGATGTAAGCAAACTTAAGCTTCATTCAAATGTTATTTGTCTAACAGATTCACAACAGAATTCACATCAAGAAACATGCCTACTAGTTGAGAACAGTTTCTATTTCTCTACCATTCATTCATATTTATGATATTAGGGTCGATTTAGTTCAGTCGGTAAAGGGTCCGGCTGGCGAACCTCAAGGTTCCTGGTTCGATACCGACCCTCGCCAACTCAGCGCTATGATTAGTACAGGGATCTGTGCGGTACAGTGGCGAGCTGATGGTAGTTGTTGCACCCAGCATCAGATGCTAAAAAAACAACGTCCTCGGTCTAGCGCTAGTGAAAATGGGATAGACTCCCTCGCTAATACCGACTTTAGGTCACCCCAACGACTTTACTTTTACTATCTAACTCGGCTATATATTATCCAAGTAATCTGGGGTACTGCCAAATGCCTAGCACACAATGCTCACAACAAACTCTGAGGAGGTATACTGTTGGATTATTTTGTATATAAGGTGTGCTGTAATGCACCACTTAAATATATAGACTAAGCGAGGTCACGTGGTTTAAACCTCAGCCAATCAACTGCCCGAATGCGTGATTGGTTGACTACTTAATCACTGATACTGAGAGACGTCCACTTGTAATCATTGACGAAGGACTTGCAAGACTGAGGAGCACCAAGGAACAATCAAAGGATTCTTTATCAAGGAACTACGCCCTGCTTAACAGAAAGGATCTCCACTGGACAAACGCTCTTGCTTGAAGCCTAAATGATAGCCACTAAAATCGTAACACAAATATTTGGAAAAGCTTACATTGGACAATGCATTTGTCGTCAGTGTGAAAGCATCATTTTTCGTAGTGACCAGTCCAGTAGTGTCCATTTCTAATTAATAAGAGAATATTAGAAACATTTGCTAACATATAACCTACGGTTTTAAAAAACTGCACACCATATTATTTGCTCAAAGATCAGGGTCTCTTAAAACTAAAAAAATCCTTTAATAGCGTAGAAATGTACAGGGTGTTCGGGATAAATCTGACAGTTCCATAGGGAAAAAGAAAAAGTGCTTAGTAACTACAAAATTTAATGGATTGTAGAGAAATTCAACAGGCACGGAAAGAACACTAGCGTCAACAAGTCTCACTCAAAATAACCGCCATTAGCGTCGATCACAGCCTAAATCCTATCCGGAACCCGGAGAAAGCTGATGTTACCGTTTCCCTGGGAAGGCTTATAAAAACTATGTGTCGACTAACTGGGATTTTGTAGTATTGGCACGGCGATAGGTATCTTTCTCAACAGCGCCCCATACATAATAACCCATGGGGTTAAGATCTGGGAAGTTCGGAGGTCAAACATGGGACTGGTGTTGTAAAAATTCGCCGATAACAATTTTTGACTTTTACCAGAGGTGTGGCAGATCGCCGAATCATGAAGCCATACATATGACCAACCATTGGCTAGTCTTGTTATCCAGGGCTTGACTACAGTGTTTAGCAACTTCACGTAGGAATCTGAGGGTCCTCCAACACTTTTTTCTGCAGATTTTCGAGGAATTCTGCTGTACGAACGCAATCAGATCGTCTGATATGTTACTTTCTTTTGCCAAACCTCGTAGTCTCCATTGCAATTCTCCAGTTCATGCCTGATTGTTTTTACAGTGTTCGGGGAGCATTAGGCAGCAACTACAATCTCTTTATTTTGATGACTGGTGCAGATCATCATGATACAAGTTATTCTCTTCCATGATTCAGATCGGTTCCAGCCATCCGTTTTATCTGCCATCACGTATATGAATGAAGTAGTGTGCGCCAATACCCACAATCTACGTAGAAAAATAACCAAATATAAATATGTCAAATTTATCCCGAACACCCTGTATATCAGGAAGCTGTTAACGCTGTATTTATATCCTGACCTGGTAAAATTTATATCAATCATTGACCCACACTTTAACCTTTTTACGTACACTTGGTCTTTGACCCTTGCCTTTGCAATATCTACCCACACGTTCTATTGTAGGCCCTCCCTTTACGCCTATCGACCCGGTGTTTTGGCGATCAGGATTGTGTCTTTGGCTCCGAACTTAATTTGATCTCTATCTTGTGTTCGACCCCCAGCCTCTTGCTGCAATGGCTCCGAAAATATTTGTTTGGCAACGAAGATCGCAATTTTTTTAAAGATGGAATTAAAAAATATATATTTACGTTCCAACTTATAAGATTACTTGGGTGGTATGTTGAATAATTCTTATTCACAGCATTTAATAGAACAATAGAAGTTACGTTTGGGAATCCAGCTTTTCAGGTTCTTTTTTATAAATCGAAATATTATTCGATATTAGCAATGAAAATGATATAAAAATATATTCATTTTAATAATATTGTGTTTTCATACTCTTTATCTATACATATATACGTAAGTTGAAAATGGAAGCGAATTCGACGGTATGTTGAAAAGAAAAATAAGAGAAAGAAAGTGTTGAATGGATAAAATAGGATTTATTTTATTTTATTTTACTGACACGTGTTTCTGCTACGAGTTTATCTATGTATATATGCATTCTATCTATTATTATTTTAAATACAAAATGAAATAAAATAACAATGATAGAAAAAATATAAAAATGTTTAGTACACAAAGAAATAGTGATCTTCGTCAGAGGAAATCCTTATCATTTTAAATGAGATCGGTTGAAATACGGAGGATTTCCGAGATGTTCGAAAAATAACTTTTTTGAAATCGCATGAAGAAAGTATTCTAACGCGATGGAGAAAACAGTTATTTTTCTTTTCAACACACACACTCACACACACACACACACCTATATATATATATATATATATATATATATATATATATATATATATATATATATATATCCTTGCCGGATGACTGCTACACAGCAAGAAACCAAAGGTAGAAAAATTGTTCCAATGCAAATAAATATTAAAAATAAACTAAAACATTTATTCATCTATCAACGCTCTATCACAGATATTGAGCACTCTTCTAATGACACTGTACGTTGGATTACTACCGCTTCTTCAAGTATAATAGTGCAAACGATACACATAGGTTTAGGGTTAGGGTTGGCACATATTTTGATATATATATATATTATATATATATATTATATATATATATATATATATAAGATTAGATAATGATTATTTTATAACTATTGAGACAAGGACGTAAATAACTGAGGGAATTGTGACGTCGGTGGTGACGTCACAATTAACGTTTCTGTAATTTCTAGATATTTTGGAGATTTTGGAATAACCTTTGTATATTTGATTGGTTTGTTGATTGGCTGAATTTATGGCATATCAAACTATTGTTGGGTTATTTACTGCCGAAGTCATTGTTTTCTTGGGGGGGGGGGGCAGGGGTTCTTTATTATTGTTTTTTGGCGGGTTTTCCCTGTGTTTTTCTTTTCATCGTTTCAAGTTAGCAATGATAATTTTAAAACCATTATAGGTTCAATTAAACTATTCGTATTACAAGTAACTATTGTTAATAAACATAATTTACCCATAGCTGCGCGTTGTTTGGTTTGTTGGATTATACGTCATGTTAACCCTTGTGTTATTTTAAATTATATAAAGCTGATGTGTCTGTCTGTCAAGGATCGGCATCTACACAGGATCTGCTATTTAACCCATAGTTGGAACTCAAACATGAACTTCCACTCCAGAGCTGAGAGTAAAGGCGGTGAAGGGGTGATCCACATTCACCTGAGCTCCAGAATTGTATCCTCAATATTGGATGTAGTTTAGAGTCATACTCAGGGCTCTTAGCTGCGGGGGTTGAAGGGATTGATCCATGGTTTTCTTAAGGGAATTAGCCCGAAGTGAAACACAGATAACCTTGCGTAACGTTTGAACTCGGTTCGCCGAGAGTATTTCTAACGATGATGCCAATCATTACGTGACGCGGGCCTCACTGTGGTATTAAAGTGTAAATTAGAAAAGTTGTTATTCACCTGATACCAATGCCAAATCCTGAAAACTTAGTTTCCATACAAGTTTTGCATTCTTTAGAAAGAGACCCAGAAAGTAACGCCTACCGCACATTGCCCAGACGCTGATTACAAAAATGTCTCAGCAAAGTTCCCAGGTGGTCGCACGTTATTAACTTTCATCTTAATCTAATTTTCTTCTTCGTGGTTGTTTCTAATTAAACTGTGAAATGTTCACGGGTCCATTTACTACTACTACTACTACTACTACTACTACTTATAATAATAATAATAATAATAATAATAATAATAATAATAATAATAATAGGTACGACTGGGTTGAGAAGGTGATCCACTGGGAATTATGCAAAAATTAAATTTTGACTATACAACAAAATAGTATATGCATAAACCAGAATCTGTTCCTGAAAATGAAACTCATAAAATTCTCTGTGGCTTTGAGATAAAGAGGGATCACCCTATCCCAGCCAGGAGGCCAGACTTAGTATTGATTAACAAAAAAAAAAAAAAAAAAAAAAAGAAAAAAAAAAGAGAACGGGTTAACTGTGGATTTTGCTGTTCCAGCAGATCACAGTGTGAAGCTGAAGGAAAATGAAAAGATAAAATACCAGGACCTTGCCAGAGAATTGAAAAAAGCTGTGGAATGAGAGTAAAAGTGATACTGATTGTAGTTGGTGCACTTGGAACGGTCCCAATAAACCTGGAAAAAAGACTGGAGGATCTGGATATCAGAGGAAGTTTTTGAACTCGCATACTAAAATGTAGCTGCCGAAAACTACGTCATTGTGACTCCCCTGGAGATCTAGGCAGTGGGTTAGGTAGAACCTCTACATTGACGCTGACCCGGAGTGGTAGTACCTGTTAGGGTCCCATCTATGAATCAAGTAATTATGTTCATAATTATTCGTATTCAATTGAAATACTTGATGCTATGTTATTGTAGGGGCGTGTAGATTAATGGCATAAAATAACCCAACAAGAGTTGATATTATTTCTCTGAATTTTTGAGATTAGGCTTGATAATTAGTATTATTTGTATTATTCGGACTAAATAAAGGGTTGGGTTCAAAGTTCCGTGATAGATCCCAATTACGAGAAGAACGTTCTCGATTACGACAAGAAGGCCCCCGAGATCGAAAGAAGGTTCCCGAGATCGAAAAGAAATTTCCCGAATCCGAAAACAAGGTTCCCGAGTCCGACAAGAAATACTCCAAGAAGACCGGTTGTACAGATAACATTAAAGATGAGGACAATAGTCCGAATAAAACAAATAATACTAATTCCGTAAAACCAACCAACCTACCAACCAACCAACTAACCAACCTACCATTGAACTGAGGTCACTTCGAGACACTTCTGACGCCACTTCGTGAAACTTCTTTTAGGCTGATGACGTATAGATTAATGACATTTGTAATAATAGACCCGTTGAGTGAATTTGAACTCTTTGTGAATGGCATTGAGCACAAGAGGATTTATGGTTCATGAAGAGAATATATTGACAGCAATCAAAGGGGTACACTTCCATCCTGAGAAGAATTCATTGCATTGATAATAACTTTCAACTTACAAAAGATTCATTTCGTCAGTGTCGTTCAAATGAATCATATAAAGATGTGTGGCTGAAGAAACCAATTAAATTCCCCAAGTCATTCATGATATGGGGTTGCATGCATTTAAAGGACCACAGTCGATGGCAACCATTGCCTCAACAATCAATGCACATGTGTACAGTGAAATCCTGTATAGTTTTCTCATTCCGTCCTTAGAAACGGTCCCCAAGTTCTGGAAAAGAATGTGGGTGAATTAGATCAGACGAAGAATGGAGACCATGCAAACTATAGAATATTCAGAAGAGACAACATACTCAGAAGAGGCCTCCAGGGAACCACCGGCCACGGCAGGTGTGAAAAACTTAATAATAATAATAATAATAATAATAATAATAATAATAATAATATGAAAAGACTTGGACATGGTTAAGAAAGGGAAACCTCAAAAGAGAAACTGAATCATTAATAATTGCTGCACAAAATAATGCCATAAGGACAAAATATATCAAAGCGAAAATTGATAAGACCCAACAAAATAGTAAATGTAGACTTTGCGGTAATACAGATGAGACTGTAAACCATGTACTATGCGAATGTAGCAAACTAGCACAACGGGAGTACAAAACTAGACGCGACTGGGTTGGGAATGTGATCCACTGGGAATTATGCAAAAAATTGAATTTTGACCATACAACAAAATGGTATATGCATAAACCAGAATCTGTTCTTGAGAACGAAACACATAAAATTCTCTGTGACTTTGAAATAAAAACGAATCACCTTAACCCAGCCAGGAGACCAAACCTAATGTTGATTCATGAAAAATTAAGAAGACCAGACCTATTGTTGATTAACAAAAAAGAAAGAACTTGTCAACTAGTGGATTTTGCAGTTCCAGCTGATCACATGGTGAAGCTAAAGGAAAATGAAAAAATGGACGAATATCTGGACCTTGCCAGAGAACTGAAAAAAGTTATGGAATGTGAAAGTGAAAGTGATACCAATTGTAGTTGGTACACTTGGAACGGTCCCAAAAGGATTGGAAAAGTTTTTGGAAAGTTTGGAAATCAGAGGAAGGATTGAAACCATTCAGAACACTGCACTGCTACAATCTGCCAGAATACTCAGAAGAGTCCTGGAGACCTGAGGAGAATTGCTGTCACTCAGACTCCAGTGAAAGACCATCAGCTAAAGCTGATGTGAAAACTCAAAAGGAGCAAATAATAATAATAATAATAATAATAATAATAATAATAATATAATAATAAAAGAGAACGTGTCGACTGGTGGACTTTACGGTTCCAGCAGATCACAGGTTGAAGCTGAAGGAAAATGAAAAGATGGATAAATACCTGGACCTTGCCAGAGAAATGAAAAAGCTGTGGAATATGAGAATGAATGTGATACCAATTGTAGTTGATGCATTTGCAACCGCCCCAATAAACTTGAAAAAAAGAATGGATGATCTGGAAATCAGAGGAAGAATTGAGACCATCAAGACATTAGCATTAATGAAATCGGCTAGAATACTCTGAAGAGTCCTGGAGACATGAGAAGACTTATTGTCACTCATATCTCCAGTGAGAGACCATCAGCCAACGCTAATGTGAAAAACTTACAAGGAGTGAAATAATAATTTGCCGCACCAGTGCATATACACAGTATGATAATGTGATTATTATAACGTTTGATATGTTTAATTAATAGCTATTGTTAATAGTCAATATGTAAAAGTATGAAATACTTGATTTAACCCTCTCTTACCTTTCTTAAGAAAGGGTGGTGTTCTTAAGAAAAGGAATTTAAATCAATGAAATGTTCAGCATGCAGTCCGGATTTAAATCCAATTGAAAATTTATTATGGAAATTTGCAAAAGATGGTTCATAAGAAGACTACCATTTGGGCAAATAGTAACTACTTTGAGTAATAATAATTTTTTAGATCATGACTGAAATAAATTAGACTTTTTCCTAAATATTGGGTTATTCCATTATATATTTTTCCAAGAAACAATAATACTATATAATATATATATATATATATATATATATATAATAATATATATATATATATATATATATATTATATATATATATATATAAGTAATTGTAATTTGCTTGAAGCATTGTTAAGTATGAGAGGAAATCATTTCTGATTTTCGTCTCTGATGATAAAGTTTCTTTGAAATCGATAAGACAAAAAACAACATCTTTTTTATACGCATTGTATTGCCTTCAAATTTTAATATATTATAATAATATATATATATATATATATATATAATATATATTATATAGAGAGAGAGAGAGAGAGAGAGAGTTAGTCGAATGCAGACCGATGATTAAAATCCCCTTTAAGAATTTTTGAAATAAAACTGTAAAAACCTTTAAAATCAGTCGATGCCCGTTACCGTAATTTTTAGTTCTATGATATGAAAATTGATCGTCAGATGTTTGTGTATATTGTAAGTATTTTTTGTCAATTTATAATCTCCACGTTTGACTGCCACCCCCACCCCCAAGTAGGGATGCCGCACTTACATAAATACAAATAGTCTTTTTATAGTCAATTTAAACCCACGTTTTACTCCCCTTTTTATTCATTTTAATTAAATTAATTAATTCATTATTTTCTCAGCCGGAGTTAATTGACTCAGTAATTACCTTCTCATGCATTCTTTGTGTAGCTATTTCTTAATTTTTTTCCACACAATTATATGAATCAGGTATTCCTATTTAATAATTCTTCACACAGTTGTTATGGTTTCAGGTATTTCTATAATTATATAGTTTCAAGAAATTATCTTATTTAATAATAGTCATTTTTGCACACGGTTATATGGTTTCAAGTAATAATAATAATCTTTAGTGAACAATTATAAATCCAAGTAACTATGATTAATATAACTAACTTATATTTATATGGTATGAATTATGTCCATCGTACACGAATAATTTTAAACAGAATTATTTGTCTCATTAACAACTAACAGGTCCTACATATCCGGATCAGCGTGGACCTGTGAGTCATAGTGGTATTCGCTAACTTCTAGATTTCCAGGGGAGTCACCATCGTGCAGCATTTCTGAACTTTTTACCCTTGCGTAACACTTAAAATAAATTACAGGAACTCCTGCTTAAAAACGAAATTATATACCATATATTTCTCATTTTATTTCCATCGTAGTTCACATAGTAAATATGACAGTATGTATTTTTGAATAACTGGTTCAAGGAAAAAATGACCCTTCTTTTTCAGATGTTTCGGTAATTATACGGTATTAAGTATTTCCATCGTATACGAATAATTTTAAACAGAATTATTTGACTCATTGATAGGACCCTAACAGGTCCTACATATCCAAGTCAGCGTGAACCTGTGAGTCATGGGAATATAGTGGTACCCGCTGACTTCTAGATTTTCGGGAGAGTCACCATCGTGTAGTGCAGAATAGAATTCATAATGTTCGTTCATAATACTACTAATGATAATAATAGTAAAAATAGTAATAATAATAATAATAATGGGAAGGTGATCCACTGGGAATTATGCAAAAAATTAAATTTTGACCACAACAACAAAATGGTATTATGCATAAACCAGAATCTGTCTTGAGAACGAACGACAGCAGATTAAAATGTGGCTCTGGAGCTTTAGATGAATAACAAATACTGAATACACCTATCACTGGGTATAACCAAGCAAGAAGTGACAAAAGAACACTGAGTGACT
>CM042149.1:120956160-120993660 GCA_023376005.1 Doryteuthis pealeii
ATAAAACCTATTGAATATTAAAGACAAAGACGAGCCTTCTTCTTCTCGGAGGTCTAGCTTGATAAACGTCATGAATAACATAATCGGTTGATTTGAGTGGAGTATTACATCGGCAACTCTAGTCTTTAGGATCATGATATTTATTTCTATATGCATAAAAGTGAAAGAAAATAAAAGAAATGAGTAGAAATCATCATATACTGGTGCTGTAAGTATATAAGGATCTATGATCTGATGTATATCATGTTCATTTATATTAGTACGATTATATTATTAGCGAAGACTCATCAACTAGATCACATTATAGACTATTCTGTCCCTACCAGCTAGCAAGCAGACTGTCATGCCTGAGTGACGATGTATGTCACTTGTCGCGTGAAAGTAGTCATACTCGATGTCTGAGACGAGAGTGACATGTGACAAGCAGTAGATGATGCGTCCACGTGCGTACACCGCGCGGCACATCGAGTACGTGAGACTGAGCAGAGTCATACTCTCTGCATGCTCTTCTCTCTCTCCTCTCTCTCTCGATCGACTCTGCTCCTCTCCTGACTGACTGCTCTCCTGGTGGAGAGATGTGATGGTATTATATCTATCTTTTGAATGGTCTCTAATAATAATGTCTATAGTGCATCATCTAAATCCTAATCGGAGATCCGCGATATATCCCCGGGGGGGATGAGGGAAGATACAGACAGAACAGACAGAGATGAATTACCGACAATGAATACAACTCAGGCAAAGCAGACAGGAAAAATAGATTAAGATGTATCGATATAAAACAAATAGTATATATATATATATTTATATATATATATATATAGTATATATTATAATATATATATATATATATATATATATATATATTTTATCTCTGTTTTTTAAAAATAGATATGCACACACATACCTATATATATGGCCGAAACACATGTCAGTAAAATAAGATAAAATGAATCGTATTTTATCGTCAAAATTTTATTTCCTTTATTTTTCATTCAACACACACACACACACACACACACACACACACATATATATATATATATATATATATATATATATATATATATATATATATATATATATCATATTTAAAAAACAAAACCAGAAATGTGGTAAAACTATCTAGTGTAATGGTAGTTAGGGTTCGAATCACACACAGAGCAGTCTCCTGTCTATAACTCTGCTGATGATGCATAATATGCCGAAATGTACATACAGAGATCGACTTTTTCTCGATTTGTTTACGCTTTACTTTTGAACTGATATGATCGCCTAATTCATTAGTTATCAACTAATTAACTTTCAATTAGGTATGACTTCAATTAAGCACTTATTCTCCCAAATTATCGGCTTTCGCCATCTCAAACAGATTTAAGCCTGCTTGTTTACTTTCATATATATATATATATATATATATATATATATATATATATATATATTGGCAGTATTTTTCTTTTATACATTTGGTTGAACGCGACAGATATTCGATTTCGGATGAGTTTCTATTCGGTCTTTTCCAATTGTCTGGCCAGGTTTTTTCATGTTTGGGCGGAGTTGGTTAATGAATCCACTGAAGGTTCTATCATGAGTACTTTCTGCAATACTTAGTATCATTATCAGATATAAAGTAAAAGTAAGTAAAGTCGTTGGGGCGGCCTAATGTCGGTATCAGCCAGACAGTGGAGGATTATATCCCCTTTTCTCTAGCGCTAGACCAAGGAGATTATAGAGTTGGCGAGGGCCAGTATCGAACTAGGAACCTTATGGTTTCTAGCCGAACGATCTACCGGCTGAGCTAACCTGACCCTATGTTTTCGTGCCTTTTTTTTTTTAACACAAACTAAGCAGAGGTAGGAGTAAGTAGGAGGAGGAACTCACGTAGTTATAAAATTGTTATGTGGAATGAGGGAGAGGAGAATTGGCGGGAGATTATAGACATTTAAGTAATAACAGCTGTATTTAAAGTTAATCTTGTTAAAGGTGATTTTTTGTTTGATGTATAGGGCTTCGAGTATTTAAAGGTCTTGTTTGTTCTTTTCCTTTGTGCAATATGAGTGTGTTTTCAGTTACAATTTGACAGTAATTAAAGAGACTAGCAAATATATGCACCATCTGGGTGCAAGTATTTAAGTTTTAATGTAATACACTATTATATCAAAAGGCTAATGAAACTAAATAAGAATGTAGATAAAATGATTTGAAACAGAGAGGTGTATAATCGTAAAATAAGAAGATCAAAAGAGAGAGAGAGAGAGAGAGAGAGAGAGAGAGAGAGAGAGAGAGAGAGAGAGAGTTAAATCAAGAACAATATACTTTTTACATATTGAAATATTTTGCAACAGCTCTTGAGTAAACATATCAAACGTTGTAATAATTAAAACATCATATTGTGGTATATCCTCAGGTCCTGCTAGTTATCAGTAATTCAAATGTTGCTAATGAAAAGAAAAATTTGGTATGGAAGTTCATTAAAATATTTATCGAAGTTATTCCCGATAGCTTGTTTGTTTGTTTTTTCATATTTTCTCGCACCACATCCGGTTATCTGGTCCCTAGTTACCTCAAATAATTTAAAGGGTAAATTCAAATACCACCAGTGCATTTCTTCGTAAAATTTTACCCCTTACATTCGGATGGCCCAAAATTCGTCTGCTTGCGACAGACTTTTTGTTTTAAAAACGAATTAAAATTAATTAAATCGATTATTTAAGGTCAAACTTTTGTCTAAAACTATAAGTAGTAACATAATGACCACCATTAAAAAAAGAAAAATATCATTACATATACAATTAAAAAAAACAAAAAAACATTTAAAACGATTTTTTCGGTCAATTTCTATCGCTTTCGGTCTGAGACGCTGGTTTAAAATGGCTTTTTTACAAGTTTAATGTAACATTAGCGATTGCAAACAAATTTACCAAAAATCAGGGAATTATCCGATTTTTATGAAATTTTCAGTATTGATTTATCAATTAATGAATTTTGTGATGCATGAGTTATTTTATTTCAAAACTTTAATTAAGTATTTTTGCTATGACAAAGGAATATATAAAATTCATTTAAAATATGAAAAGCCTGATGTTAAGTTTAAAATGTTATATTTTTAGATTTTAAAAATAAATATCTATGTAATGCAAACTTTATTTTAGTCAATCAAAGTATACGTTTTGAAGAAAAACTCTATTGAAAATGTAGCCCCCCCCCCCACACACACACTTTTTAAGCAGAAAAATATCGATGTATAATTTTTTTCTTTTTATAAGATAATAGCCAATTAAATAATTATCGAAATGAGTAAAAAAGAAATCACCAAAAAATTCTTATTTATGTTTTTTACATAACCCCCTTATGTAAAAAAACATAAATAAGAGGGAGAGAGAGGGGGGTTAAAATTAAGTGACCTGAAAAAAATGAGAAAGTTTTGAAATAAATAATAATAATGCATTATAAAGATCATTCTTTGATAAATAAAAACTGAAACTTTCATTAAAATCAGATAATTCCCTGATTTTTGGTAAATTATTTTCTGTAGTGGGGGGGGGGGGGCTAAATTCGTTTTGTCAAAAACGCATTTTACGTCAATTTTGGGCTTCCCTACCATACACTTTTTGGTTGATCTTGGTACAGGGCTTTATTATTCATGTTGCACGTTTTCTGGTCTCGGCTGTATCTCATGTTCGACAGTCAGGAGTTTATTTCCAGCTTTTGGCTGATTGGTTTTTATAAAATATTGGACACAGGGCAGATTGCCAGCGTCTCGTGGCATTTAATTCGATGCAATAGATCACAAGAGTCTGCTTTTAATCAATCCATCGTTTGTTCCTCTTAGATGACCCGGCGATTAAAATGGGTGCTAAATTATGGACAATGCAGAGATTATCCCCTCCCACCAAAAAAATAAACCACAGACAAATAAGAAAATTAAATAATAAAGTAAATAATAGAAACTAGTTGAATTAGTGAGAATTCCATTGTTAAATTAGTATAGAAGTAGGATTAAACATATTTAGTTATATACAGTTCTATCCATAAGTGAGTATAACACTATTAGTTAAAAAAGGTATTGTTGATTTTCTTTTTAACTATTCCTAGTGAAATATCATACAGTAGAACGATATTATTAGGTATTATTTATTGCCAAACTCTACGGCATAACAAAAATACATAAACACACACACACACACACACACACACACACACACACACACACACACATATATATATATATATATATATTTATTTAAGTCACCAATAAAAAGTTCGTCTTACCAATGGTTTCAGATGTTTATCTGTCATCAGAGACGTTGACTTTATATATATATATATATATATATATATGTGTGTGTGTGTGTGTGTGTGTGTGTGTGTGTGTGTGTAAAGGGCACCTCGTGTAGCCTAATGGTTTGCAAGCTAGCTTAGCAGACCATTTTTAGTGAGTTCGACTCTCACTGAGTACCCCATACTTCTGGCCTTGTATCCCATCTAAGCTAAACTTAGTATATATATATATATATATATATATATATATATATATATATATTCTCTGGTATAGAAAAGAAAACTAACTTTAAAAATACCTCAGAGTGTACTACTACTAACAGTACTAATAATATAAATGTGTGCGTGTGCGGAGTGACAACTGTGTCTCTCTGTTAAGCTAAAGTGATTTTTTGAAATATTGTTGATGCTTAAATAATATCAATTACTTCTTATAGACTTAAACAATATTAAAAGTTTTTTATACATGTAAATAATATCAATAACATCTTATACACTTAAACAATATTAATAGTTTTCTTATACGCTTAAATAATATCAATAACTTCTTATACGCTTAAGCTTTGTCGACATTAAATGACCCACTGAGGGTGATATGCCATAAAAAAAGAAGAAAATATAACAATATCAAAGAAGCTGATGTAAACAAACTACAGCTTCATTCAAATGGTGTTTGTCTAACACATTCACAACAGAATTCACATCAAGAAACATACCTACTAGTTGAGAACAGTTTCTATTTCTCTACCATTCATTCATATTTACGATATCAGGGTCGATTTAGCTCAGTCGGTAAAGGGTCCGGCTGCCGAAGCTCAAGGTTCCTGGTTCGATACCGACCCTCACCAACTCAGCGCTATGATTAGTACAGCGAGGAGCTGATGGTAGGTGTTGGGCCCGCCTCAGATGCTAAAAAACGACGTCCTCGGTCTAGCACTAGTGAAAATGGGATAGACTCCCTCGCTAATGTCGACTTTAGGTCACCCCAACGACTTTACTTTCACTTTTACTCTCTACCTCGACTATATATTAGCCAAGTAATCTGGAGTACTGCCAAATGCCTAGCACACATGCTCACAACAAACTCTGAGGAGA
This sequence comes from Doryteuthis pealeii, assembly GCA_023376005.1. Classification (NCBI taxonomy): domain Eukaryota; kingdom Metazoa; phylum Mollusca; class Cephalopoda; order Myopsida; family Loliginidae; genus Doryteuthis; species Doryteuthis pealeii. The sequence continues at coordinate 120,961,537 of CM042149.1, forward strand.
TATACTGTTGGATTATTTTATATATAAGGTGTGATGTAATACACCACTTAAATATATAGACTAAGCGAGGTCACGTGGTTTAAAACTTAGCCAATCAACTACCCGAAAGCGTGACTGGTTGACTACTTAATCTCTGATACTGAGAGACGTCCACTTGTATTTGACGAAGGACTTGCAAAACTGAGGAGCACCAAGGAACAACCAAAGGATTCTTTATCAAGGAACTACACTCTGCTTAACACAAAGGATCTCCACTGGACAAGCGCTCTTGCTTTGAAAGCTAAATGATAGCCACTATATTGTAACACATACATATTTGGAAAAACTTAGATTGGACAATGCATTTGTCGGTAGTGTGAAAGCATCATTTTTCGTAGTGACCAGTCCAATAGTGTCCATTTCTTATTCATCATCATCATCATGTCGCGCAGTTTGCACGGATATCCATGACAATCTCTCGCCAACCTTCCCTATCATTCATCGACTCTGGGAGTTCCTCCGCGCAGCAGCCAGCATCCATACATAGTTGGTCAATGTAGGTCCTGACTGGGCGGCCCACATTAGCGTGTCCATGTGCTGGCTTCCACAATAGTACGTCGCTTACGATCTCGTCCTTGTTTCTCCAGCAATGTCCTGCATGCCTAGCCCGTCTTACTTGTATGGTTTGTGAGATGGGGGGTAGGTGGCCATACAGTTGCTTTTTTGTGGGGTGCTGCGTCCACGACTTATTCAGGACCGCTCGCAGCATTCTGGTGCAGCTCCCATCTAGCTTATTCTCAAGGCGTTTTGTTAGGGTCCAGGTGGTACAGCCATACAGCAGCACCGACACAACCACAGCCTGGAAGAATCGTCTCTTTAGTTTGTCGGGGAGATCGGATTTCCATATGACTGATAATTTGTTGGTGGCCAACCATGCCTTTCCTATTCGAGTGTTAACATCGCTTTCTGTGGATGAGATATTACTACCTAGGTATGTGAATTGTTCCACCGACTTAAGAGGCTTGCCGTCAAGTGTGGAGATGTCTCCTTCTTTTTGAAGCTCATGAACTCAGTTTTATCAGAGTTCACATATAGGCCGACGCTCTTTGCTGCCTTCTCCAGGCTGTGCAGGAGTGCCTCAGCCTGTGCCGGGGTATCTGCAAGAAGTGCGAGATCATCAGCATAGTCTACATCTGTGACAGTTTGTGCAGGATATCGCCTGCTTCTTGCTTTTCTTAGAGTGAAACCTTTTTCTTTTATGGTATCTAGTGAAGTTCGGAGTACATAGTCTAGGCATATGATAAATATATATGGTGCTAATGTATCTCCCTGAAGGACCCCGCGGTGATGTCGAAGAAATCTGTGTCGCCATCTGGTGAGCGTACCATTGCTTTAGTGTCTTTGTAGAGCATCATTATAGCGGCAACAATTTCTTTGGGGAGACCGTATGCTAGTAGTATTTTTTTCCATTTTCCCTCTGTGTATGGAATCAAATGCCTTAGAGAAATCTACGAATAGTAGCGTTGCCTCTAGATTTTTGCTCTAACCCCTTCTATGATTCGTCGTATAGTTAGGATTTGAGAGGTTGTGGATCTATTTCTGCGGAAACCGTTTTGGTTTTTCCTGAGGACTTTCTCTATTTCGGGTCGGATGCGATTAAGAAAAAGGGCATTATATATCTTAGCTGCAATAGCAGTAAGAGTTATGCCTCTGTAGTTTTTAGCGATTCCTAGATCTCCTTTTTTTGGGAATGGGAGGATGCATCCTTCCGTCCATTTATTTATTCTATTTTGTCTATATACAGCATTGCATAGAGAAACATTTGCTAACATATAACCTACGGTTTTAAAAAACTGCACACCATATTATTTGCTCAAAGAACAGGGTCTCTTAAAACTAAAAAAATCCTTTAATAACGTAGAAATGTACAGGGTGTTCGGGATAAATCTGACAGTCCCATAGGGAAAAAGAAAAAGTGCTTAGTAACTACAAAATTTAATGGATTGTAGAGAAATTCAACAGGCACGGAAAGTACACTACTGTCAACAAGTCTCACTCAAAATAACCGCCATTAGCGTCGATCACAGCCTAAATCCTATCCGGAACCCGGAGAAAACTGATACAGTTTCTCTGGGAAGACTCTTAAAAACTACATGTCGACTAACTGGGATTTTTTAGTACTGGCACGGCGATAGGTATCTTTCTCAACAGCGCACCATACATAATAACCCATGGGGTTAAGATCTGGGAAGTTCGGAGGTCAAACATTGTGACTGCTGTTGTCGTAAAAATTCGTCGACAACCATTTTTGACTTTTACCGAAGGTGTGGCAGGTCGCTGAATCTTGATGACATACATATGACCTACCATTGGCTAGTCTTGTTATCCAGGGCTTGACCACAGTGTTTAGCAACTTCACGTAGGAATCTGAGGGTCCTCCAACACTTTTTTCTGCAGATTTTCGAGGAATTCTGCTGTACGAACGCAATCAGACCGTCTGATATGTTACTTTCTTTTGCCAAACCTCGTAGTCTCCATTGCAATTCTCCAGTTCATGCCTGATTGTTTTTACAGAGTTCGGGGAGCATTAGGCAGCAACTACAATCTCTTTATTTTGATGACTGGTGCAGATCATCATGATACAAGTTATTCTCTTCCATGATTCAGATCGGTTCCAGCCATCCATTTTATCTGCCATCACGTATATGAATGAAGTAGTGTGTGCCAATACCCACAATCTACGTAGCAAAATAACCAAATATAAATATGTCAAATTTATCCCGAACACCCTGTATATCAGGAAGCTGTTAACGCTGTATTTATATCCTGACCTGGTAAAATTTATATCAATCATTGACCCACACTTTAACCTTTTTACGTACACTTGGTCTTTGACCCTTGCCTTTGCAATATCTACCCACACGTTCTATTGTAGGCCCTCCCTTTACGCCTATCGACCCGGTGTTTTGGCGATCAGGATTGTGTCTTTGGCTCCGAACTTAATTTGATCTCTATCTTGTGGTCGACCCCCAGCCTCTTGCTGCAATGGCTCCGAAAATATTTGTTTGGCAACGAAGATCGCAATTTTTTTAAAGATGGAATTAAAAAATATATATTTACGTTCCAACTTATAAGATTACTGGGGTGATATGTTGAATAATTCTTATTCACAGCATTTAGTAGAACAATAGAAGTTACGTTTGGGAATCCAGCTTTTCCGGTTCTTTTTTATAAATCGAAATATCATTCGATATTAGCAATGAAAATGATATAAAAATATATTCATTTTAACAATATTGTGTGTTTTTATACTCTTTATCTATACATATATACGTAAGTTGAAAATGGAAGCGAATCCGACGGTATGTTGAAAAGAAAAATAAGGGAAAGAAAGTGTTGAATGGATAAAATAGGATTTATTTTATTTTATTTTACTGACACGTGTTTCTGCCACGAGTTTATCTATGTATACATGTATTTTATCTATTATTATTTTAAATACAAAATGAAATAAAATAACAATAGTAGAAAAAATATAGAAATGTTTAGTACACAAAGAAATAGCGATCTTCGTCAGAGTAAATCCTTATTATTTTAAATGAAATCGGTTGAAATACATAATATGGATGATAAAAATAATAATAATGGTAGAGGCGTGCTATTATCATTGACAGGTTAATTTCGCAGGGATTGTACGATGCGGACCGTTGGCCGAGCGGTAAAGTGACAGACTTTGCCTGCTGGACTACCGGTTTCGATTTCTGTCAGAGGGAAATCGCTAGTATACATCGCTGATGAGACTTAAAAAGTTGAAACAGACTGTACGATGTTCTAGCATCGCATAATCGTTTGCCAAATTCACTTGTCATGGTTATTTTCTATAATCATCGAATTTTATACGATATACGCATTGTAATTGACTTCAAGCAAAAATGTAAATAATAATATATACTTTATTCAACAATTCTTCTAAAAACAAACATCCAAAAATCTTATATATATATATATATATATATATATATATATATATATATATATATATCAATGTGTATCGTTGGCACTATTATACTTAAAGAAGCGGTAGTAATCCAACGTACAGTGTTATTAGAAGAGTGCTCAATATCTGTGATAGAGCGTTAATAGATAAATAAATAAAGGTTTTAGTTTATATATATATATATATATATATATATATATATATATATATATGCGTGTGTGTGTATATATGTATGTGTGTGTGTGTTATGGCTCCAATAAGAGAAGATTAAATACTTAATAAAAAAGAAGATCCGTGAAATGGTTTGAATTTTGATTTTCAAAAATAAACTTTTCATTCCACTTCAGCTACATGTGTTTTAAATATGTTGTATCTTCTTCAGGATTGTTTAAGTACTTTTTTTATCCCCCCCCACACACATACACACACACGCACACACTTTTGTATATATATAGGTTCCTCTCTCTCTACCTTCTTGTCAATCTCTCTAATCGCAGGTGAGTAGGAGGGGTTATATATATATATATATATATATATATATATATATATATATATATATATAAGATTAGATAATGATTATTTTTATAACCATTGAGAATAGGACGTAAATAACTGAGGGAATTGTGACGTCGGTGGTGATGTCACAATTAACGTTTCTGTAATTTCTAGAGATTTTGGAATAACCTTTGTATATTTGATTGGTTTCTTGATTAGTTGAATTTATGGCATATCAAAACATTCTTGGGTTATTTACTGCCGAAGTCATTGTTTTTTACGGGGGCGGGGGTTCTTTATTATTTGTTTTTTTTTTTTGTTTTTCCCAGTGTTTTTTTTTCATCGTTTTAAGTTAGCAATGATAATTTTTAAACCATTATAGGTTCAATTAAACTATTCGTATTACAAGTAACTATTGTTAATAAACATAATTTACCCATAGCTGCGCGTTGTTTGGTTTGTAGGATTATACGTCATGTTAACCCTTGTGTTATTTTAAATTATATAAAGCTGGTGTGTCTGTCTGTCAAGGATCGGCATCTACACAGGATCTGCTATTTAACCCATAGTTGGGACTCAAACATGAACTTCCACTCCAGAGCTGAGAGTAAAGGCGGTAAAGGGGTGATCCACATTCACCTGAGCTCCAGAATTGTATCCTCAATACTAGATGTAGTTTAAAGTCATACTCAGGACTCTTAGCTGCGGGGGTTGAAGGGATTGATCCATGGTTTTCTCAAGGGAATTAGCCCGAAGTGAAACACAGATAACCTTGCCTAACGTTTGAACTCGGTTCGCCGAGAGTATTTCTAACGATGACGGCAATCATTACGTGACGCGGGCCTCACTGTGGTATTAAAGTGTAAATTAGAAAAGTTGTTATTCACCTGATACCAATGCCAAATCCTGAAAACTTAGTTTCCATACAAGTTTTGCATTCTTTAGAAAGAGACCCAGAAAGTAACGCCTACCGCACATTGCCCAGACGCTGATTACAAAAATGTCTCAGCAAAGTTCCCAGGTGTTCGCACGTTATTAACTTTCATCTTAATCTAATTTTCTTCTTCGTGGTTGTTTCTAATTAAACTGTGAAATGTTCACGGGTCCATTTACTACTACTACTACTACTACTACTACTTATAATAATAATAATAATAATAATAATAATAATAATAATAATAATAGGTACGACTGGGTTGAGAAGGTGATCCACTGGGAATTATGCAAAAAATTAAATTTTGACTATACAACAAAATAGTATATGCATAAACCAGAATCTGTTCCTGAGAATGAAACTCATAAAATTCTCTGCGGCTTTGAGATAAAGAGGGATCACCCTATCCCAGCCAGGAGGCCAGACTTAGTATTGATTAACAAAAAAAAAAAAAAAAAAAAAAAAAGAAGAAAAGAGAACGGGTTAACTGGTGGATTTTGCGGTTCCAGCAGATCACAGTGTGAAGCTGAAGGAAAATGAAAAGATGGATAAATACCAGGACCTTGCCAGAGAATTGAAAAAGCTGTGGAATGAGAGTAAAAGGGATACTAATTGTAGTTGGTGCACTTGGAACGGTCCCAATAAACCTGGAAAAAAGACTGGAGGATCTGGATATCAGAGGAAGTTTTTGAACTCGCATACTAAAATATAGCTGCCGAAAACGTTAGCCACTACGTCATTGTGACTCCCCTGGAGATCTAGGCAGTGGGTTGGGTAGTACCTCTACATTGACAGATTGACGCTGACCCGGAGTGGTAGTACCTGTTAGGGTCCCATCTATGAATCAAGTAATTATGTTCATAATTATTCGTATTCAATTGAAATACTTGATGCCATGTTATTGTAGGGGCGTGTAGATTAATGGCATAAAATAACCCAACAAGAGTTGATATTATTTCTCTGAATTTTTGAGATTAGGCTTGATAATTAGTATTATTTGTATTATTCGGACTAAATAAAGGGTTGGGTTCAAAGTCCCAATTACGACAAGAAGGTCCTCGATTACGACTAGAAGGTTCCCGAGATCGAAAGAAGGTTCCTGAGATCGAAAAGAAATTTCCCGAATCCGAAAACAAGGTTCCCGAGTCCGACAAGAAATACCCCAAAAAGACCGGTGGGCACATCGGCCGAAACGTTGTACAGATAACAATAAAGATGAGGACGATAGTCCGAATAACACAAATAATATTAATGCCGTAAAACCAACCAACCATTGAACTTTGAGGTCACTTCGAGACACTTCTGACGCCACTTCGTGAAACTTCTATTCGGCTGATGACGTATAGATTAATGACATTTGTAATAATAGACCCGTTGAGTGAATTCGAACTCTTTGTGAATGGCATTGAGCACAAGAGGATTTATGGTTCATGAAGAGAATATATTGACAGCAATCAAAGGGGTACATTTCCATCCTGAGAAGAATTCATTGCATTGATAATAACTTTCAACTTACAAAAGATTCATTTCGTCAAGTGTCGTTCAAATGAATCATATAAAGATGTGTGGCTGAAGAAACCAATTAAATTCCCCAAGTCATTCATGATATGGGGTTGCATGTCATTTAAAGGACCACAGTCGATGGCAACCATTGCCTCAACAATCAATGCACGTGTGTACAGTGAAATCCTGTATAGTTTTCTCATTCCGTCCTTAGAAACGGTCCCCCAAGTTCTGGAAAAGAATGTGGGTGAATTAGATCAGACGAAGAATGGAGACCATGCAAACTATAGAATATTCAGAAGAGACAACATACTCAGAAGAGGCCTCCAGGGAACCACCGGCCACGGCAGGTGTGAAAAACTTAATAATAATAATAATAATAATAATGTCAAAGTGATACCAATTGTAGTTGGTGCACTTGGAACGGTCCCAAAAGGATTGGAAAGGGGTTTGGAAAGTTTGGAAATCAGAGGAAGTATTGAAATCATTCAAAACACTGCACTGCTGCAATCTGCCAGAATACTCAGAAGAATCCTGGAGACCTGAGGAGACTTGCTATCACTCAGACTCCAGAGAAAGACCATTAGCTAATGTTGATGTGAAAACTCAAAAGGAGTAAATAATAATAATAAAAGAGAACGTGTCGACTGGTGGACTTTGCGGTTCCAGCAAATCCTAGGGTGAAGCTGAAGGAAAATGAAAAGATGGATAAATACCTGGACCTTGCCAGAGAATTGAAAAAGCTGTGGAATATGAGAGTGAATGTGATACCAATTGTAGTTGATGCATTTGGAACCGCCCCAATAAACTTGGAAAAAAGACTGGAGGATCTGGAAATCAGAGGAAGAATTGAGACCATCAAGACATTAGCATTGTTGAAATCGGCTAGAATACTCAGGAGAGTCCTGGAGACACGAGGAGACTTGTTGTCACTCATATCTCCAGTGAGAGATCATCAGCTAACGCTAGTGTGAAAAACTTACAAGGAGTGAAATAATAACTTGCCGCACCAGTGGATATACCACAGTATGATAATGTGATTATTATAACGTTTGATATGTTTAATTAATAGCTATTGTTAATAGTTCAATATGTAAAAAGTATGATCATCTTGATTTAACCCTCTCTTACCCTTTCTTAAGAAAGGGTTGTGTTTTTAAGAAAAGGAATTTAAAATCAATGAAATGTTCAGCATGCAGTCCGGATTTAAATCCAATTGAAAATTTATTATGGAAATTTGCAAAAGATGGTTCATAAGAAGACTACCATTTGGGCAAATAGTAACTACTTTGAGTAATAATAATTTTTTAGATCGGTGAAATACATGACTGAAATAAATTAGACTTTTTCCTAAATATTGGGTTATTCCATTATATATTTCCAAGAAACAATAATACTATATATATATATATATATATATATATATAAAAGTAATTGGTAATTTGCTTGAAGCATTGTTAAGTATGTTATAATATATTAAAATTTGAAGGCAATACAATGCGTATAAAAACTAAAAACAAAAGATGTTATCATCAGAGAGGAAAATCATTTCTGATTTTCGTCTCTGATGATAAAGTTTCTTTGAAATCGATAAGACAAAAAAACATCTTTTTGTTTTTATTTTTTATACGCATTGTATTGCCTTCAAATTTTAATATATTATAATATATATATATATATATATATATATATAGAGAGAGAGAGAGAGAGAGAGTGAGAGAGAGAGAGAGAGAGAGAGAGAGAGTTAGTCGAATGCAGACCGATGATTAAAATAACCTTTGAAAAAAATTTTGAATAAAACTGTAAAAACCCTTAAAATCAGTCGATGCCCGTTACCGTAATTTTTAGTTCTATGATATGAAAATTGATCGTCCGATGTTTGTGTATATTGTAAGTATTTTATGTCAATTTATAATCTCTACGTTTGACTCCCCCCCCCCCTAAGTAGGATGCCGCACTTACATAAATACAAATAGTATTTTTATAGTCAATTTAAACCCACGTTTTACTCCCCTTTTTATTCATTTTAATTAAATTAATCAATTCATTATTTTCTCAGCCGGGAGTTAATTGACTCAGTAATTACCTTCTCATGCATTCTTTGTGTAGCTATTTCTTAATTGTTTTTCCACACAATTATATGATATCAGGTATTCCTATTTAATAATCTTCACACAGTTGTATGGTTTCAGGTATTTCTATAATTATATAGTTTCAAGAAATTATCATTATTTAATAATAATGATTTTGCACACAGTTATATGGTTTCAAGTAACTAATAATAATCTTTAGTGAACAATTATAAATCCAAGTAACTATGATTAATATAACTAACTTATATTTATATGGTATGAATTATTTCCATCGTACACGAATAATTTTAAACAGAATTATTTGTCTCATTAACAAACTAACAGGTCCTACATATCCGGATCAGCGTGGACCTGTGAGTCATAGTGGTACTCGCTAACTTCTAGATTTCCGGGGAGTCACTTTCGTGTAGCGTTTCTGAACTTTTTACCCTTGCGTAACACTTAAAATAAATTACAGGAACCCCTGCGTAAAAACGAAATTATATACCATATATTTCTCATTTTTATTTCCATCGTAGTTCACGTAGTAAATATGATAGTATGTATTTTTTAATAACTGGTTCAAGGAAAAAATGATCATTCTTTTTCAGATGATTCGGTAATTATATGGTATTAAGTATTTCCATCGTATACGAATAGTTTTAAAAAGAATTATTTGACTCATTGATGGGACCCTAACAGGTCCTACATATCCGGGTCAGCGTGAACCTGTGAGTCATGGGAATATAGTGGTACTCGCTGACTTCTAGATTTTCGGGAGAGTCACCATCGTGTAGTGCAGAATAGAATTCATACTGTTCGTTCCTAATACTTTATCAGGGAGTTCTTATACACCCCCAACCCCCTTACAATTCAAATGTAAAAAAATAAACATAGAGCCTCTGTAGTGTTTAAAGTGCTCGACTGCTACATTTTAGTAAGCATGTTCCAGCCCCAGTTGCGCTATTACGTTCACATTTGGACTAATACCCTTGGAAAAGGGATGAACACCTAACTCCACCCAGCTATGGGTTAAATAGTACCACTACAGTTTTTCTACAACATTTTGGTATTAAATAACCCTTGAAGGTTGATATGCCATTAAACAAAGATACCAACCCAAACCAGATCTCCAGAAATAGAGCTTCCCCCATCAGATGCAGTTAGTGTCATACTCAGGATGCCAACGAATGACCCCAACTAAACCCTAGAGGCGCGAATTCGCACGTCACGTAATTAGTTTTAGATTTTAGATACAACCTGACATTTAAGGAGAGAGGATGTGCTTCTCTCTGCTCGGGTTGTTATACCCCCCGCGCGGTAGGACTTAGGCTAGGCTAAATAAAATCTTGTTCAAGAAAATAAAAGTCTTGTAGTTCATTAAATTAATTACAATGACTAGAGTTAGCCCAGAAGAAGCCCTTAGTTAGAGACAGCAACTGGACGACAGGATGACAGCCAGAGAAGTTAGCAGAAGCAGTAAAGCAGAAATAAAGCAACAAATAAGTCTCTACTCTAATCTCTGTCCGCCCTGTCGGTGGGGCGTTAGAATGCACCGACTGTACCTCTGCAGAGGGGTAAGACTCCCCCAATGGGGCCACCTGTTGGCCCTGGGTGGCGACCCATGATGCTTAAGGATAGAGCCCAGGTGGATGAGCAGTTCATGACTTGCAATACTCCACTTTGGCCCTATCTTGGGCTAGACGGGGGTCGGAGAGGCCCCCTCCGATCAATCAGATGGTCGCGTCAAGCCCTAGCACCTATATGATTTTCCCAACCCTATTGCCCTTATGGCAAGCCCCAAACCCTTTTTATCATATGGGTGCTAGAAGGCGGTGGCTGCGGGTCTACATGTCCATGGGAATGGCGTTAAACTCTATCTGATGGTGAGGTTCCAGTTTTGGAGGTTTGGGGAATGTGGAGCACCCCTTCATCACCATTGCTCCCTGGTCCACTCTGACCCGGAGATGTAGTACCTGTTAGGGTCCCATCTATCGGTTAAATAGAAAAATGTATTTATAAAAAAAAATATTTCAAAACTTTATCGGCATTAAATGACCCACTGAGGTTGATATGCCGTAAAACAAAACAAACCAAACCATCTAATCTCTGTCCCTCTCTAATATCTCTATTACCGAGGACTCTTTGAAGTCACTCTCTCATGTATATCCAATGGGGTATACAACACTCACGAACAGGGTGTACTATTTATAAGAAGAAGATGCCTTGGTGCTGATAGTTGTCGAGGGTCAAAACTAGAAGTTAAATTACAATGACACGATGAAGGAAAGTTAATAATGGCCCGGGTTGTGGCAAAATGTTGAGTAATGAGTCAATGGGAAAGAGTTTTAAAATTGGGAATCAGATGGTGTTTAGAGAAATGTTGTTTGCGCAGATGTACAGGGGATGATAGGATAGCAGTGGTGTGGAGGAAAAGGCGTGGGTGGTGGAAATTGTGGGTGGTGAGACTGATTTGAAAGAAAGTCATGGCCTGAGATCTGGGGTAGGTAGGATTTGGAAGATAATATACAAGGTCCTGCCAATAATGAAAAAAATGGCGTTATTAGATAAAAGGAAAGAAAAAATTAAAGAGAAAAAATAGAGATGGAGTGATATTTTTCGATTTGAAGAAGAAGAAATACAAGAAATAAAAATGAAAATAGAAATAAAAGAGAAATGAAAAGAAAGAAAAAGAAAGGAAAGAAAAACAATGATGATTTGTAAAAAAAGAAAGAACTAGTAAAAGAAAAAGCATGTTCATAGTAAGTGAATGAAAAAAAAAGATGGATGGATAATAATAAAGAACAAAAGAGAGATACATGATGAATGAAAGAAAGGAGAGAAGAAAGAAAAATGAAGAAAAGAATAAATGAGAAATTGAAAGAAGGGATGAAAATAGAAAGAAAAAAGAAAGAAAAAAAGAAAGGAACAAACCAGCAAAAGGAAAGAAAAAGAAAGAACATTTGTAAAAGATTTTGAAATAAGAAACAAGTAAAACAAAAAAAAATGAAAGTTTTTAGTAAGTGAATGAAAAAACGGTACATAATAAAAAGAACGAAATAGAGTGATGAATGAAGAATCTAAAGAAGAGAGGAAATATAGAAAAGAAGGAAAAAGAGTCTGAGTGATATGTTTCGATTTAAAGAAATAAAAATGGAGAAAAGTATGAATAAGATATGGAAAGAAAGAAAGAAAGAAAGAAAGAAGAAAGAAAGAAAGAAAACAGAAAGAAAGAAAAAAAAAGATGGGGACAAGCAAGCAAAAGGAAATAAAAGAAAGAAAACTTATAAAAGATTTTTAAATAAAAAAGTATGAATTAATAAAGGAAAAAGCAAGGGAATTAAAAAATATTTCTCTTTAGTAATATTTTAACTTTATTCTATCTTAGAGTACTGGAACCTTTAGAGCATGTTCAGCATAAAATCACAGATTATATACAGTCTATAATGGGTGATCTAGAGGGCACAGAATCCCCAATATGGACTACATGCCAAGAGAGATTTACAGTGAAACATCTACTGCTAGAGTGTGTAGACTTTGATCTAGTGCAAACAAAATTCTACCAAGCAAGTTATTTGAAAAAACTTTTCACAAAATAACTACATCCAGGATTTTACATTTTGGAATTGTACTCAAAAATATGATCAATTGAACAATAGTTAAAATATATACATATATACATTTATTTTCTACCAAACTATCACAACAAATACAAAACGTAGTCAGCATTAACTGACCCACCGAGGTTGATATGCCGTAAAACAACCAAACAAACAGTCTATAATTTACTCTATTTATATTGAATATGATTATATTATGAAATATTTGATTGTATATGAAGAAAGAGCGAAATAGATTGACGAATGGACGGAATGGAAGGAAGGGAGGAAGAAAGGAACAAAATAGAGACTGAGTGATATTTTTCGATTTGAAGACGAAATAGAAAGAAATAAAAATGAAAAAGTAATAAATGAGAAATGAAAAGAAGGAGAGAAAATAAGGTAGAAAGAAAGAAAGAAAGAAAGAAAGGAACAAATCAACAAAAAGAAATAGAAAGAATGAACCCTTGTAAAAGTATTTTAAATAAAAAGAAAGAACAAGTAAATGAAAAGAAAGAATGAATTAGAATAAAAAAAAAACAAAGGAAGAAGGAAAAATAAAGGAAGAATAAAATAAAGAAAGAATGAAAAATAATAAAAAAGGAAAAATGAAAAATAAAGGAAAAAGGGAAAAATAAAGGAAGAATAAAATAAAGAAAGAATGAATTAGAATAAAAAACAAAGGAAGAAGGAAAAATAAAGGAAGAATAAAATAAAGAGAGAATGAAGAATAATCAAAAAGAAAGGAAGAAGGAAAAATAAAGGAAGAATAAAATAAATAAAGAATGAATTAGAATAAAAAACAAAGGAAGAATGAAAAATAAAGGAAGAATAAAGTAAAGAAAGAATGAAAAATAATCTAAAACAAATGAAGAAGGAAAAATAAAGGAAGAATAAAATAAAGAAAGAATGAATTAGAATTAAAAAACAAAGGAAGAAGGGAAAATAAAGGAAGAATAAAATAAAGAATGAATAGATTAGAATAAAAAAAACAAAGGAAGAAGAAAGATAAAGAAGAATGAAATAAAGAAATAATAAATTAGAATAAAAAACAAAGAAGGAAAATAAAGGAAGATGAAAATAAAGAAGATAAAGAATAATAAAAAGGAAGAAGGAAAATAAAGGAAGAATAAAAACAAAAGAAGAATTTGAAATGAAAGAAAAATAAAATAAAAATCAAATTAAAAGAAAGAAAAAAAAGTAAAACGATATTGATAAATGCTTAAGAAAAAAAACAACAAAAAAACTTCAATTATGCTTATCAGTTGGTTGAGGCTGAATGTTGTCTTAGATTTCGATTCGACAAGAAAATAGAAGAAATAAATTATTCTCACCGTATCGTCAAAACGGCAACTTATTCAGTTGAACTTACACAAGTCATTATTATTATCTTTTTTTTCATATATATTTCCGTTTATGTTACTTTTCATTCAAGTTATAAAAAAGAAAAAGAAAAAAAAATCTTTTTTGTTCGACACTAACCTCTACACCATTTATTTTATTTTTATTTTGACTATTTTCTTCCACCCATTTTTTTTCTCTTTCTTTTGTTTCTGAGTTTGGCTGGAGTGATACGAAGCCAAACACTCACTGGACAGATATCAATTCCTAAAAAAATAAAAAAATAAAAAATAAATGAATAAAAAATAAATAAAAAGATTAAAAAAATAAATAAAAAGATAAAAAAATTAAAAATAAATAGAAAATAAAAACATAAACAAAAAAAGAACAGGGTTTATTTATCTTTATACTCAGATACTTTAGATTGTTTGTCTCTTTGCTGCTTTTTTCCCTCTAATTCTTATTCATTTATTTTTTGTGTGGGGTGTAAAAATGCCTTTCTCCTCTTATTTTCGACCCGAGAAAATAAAAGCACCCCAACCCCAAAACACCCCGCCGCCCCCCAAAAAACAACAAAAAACAAAAACAAATTAAATCCGATGTGTCGTTGAAAGAAACAAATGATTTTAGTCGAATGGTCAATTTCCTGATCTTTTAACCATATAGACACAAACGCAGACACACACAGACACACTCACAGACGCACAGACGCACACACACACACACACACGCGCGCGTGCACAGATTCATATACGCATGCGCGGATTAACTTAAAAATCAAATAAATAAATAAACCTTCGCTGATAAAGCTCTTGGGTAGAGTTTAGCTCTCACTTCATTTAAAGTACTTCCCCTAATTGGATGGCAGTTATTTATTTCATTTATCTAAAAGCCTTTTTCTATTTTTTTTTACATACGTATGACTAAAATGTTAGTTCAGTAGTTAATTGCTTGTTGTTTTAAAGTGTTAAAAATGTATCTTTTTAGTTTATTTTCTTTTTTCCCCCTAAAAATGTGACAGTAAAAGAAGCTAAGAACTAAACATATATCTTTCTTTGTAGGTGAAAAAATTCGCATCTTAAATCAACTGAAAATTATTCGTCTATTCAATGAATAGTTTATTTCTTCTTTTTTTTATTTGAGTTACCTGATTAAAAATCAATATATTTTGTTCTAAGAAATAATGTTTCATATGACCACAATCTAAATTCGCTATAGTGAAAAATACACTCGTTTCTACATGCTTTTTGTACTTACTTATGTAGAACTATGAAGAGTTCAATAAATATAGGTTGATTTTTAATTATTGAATAAGAGAAAATTAAAAACTAAAAATCGTAATTGTCCTTATAAAAATAGTAAAATGTTTGCGCGATATCTATACTCAACGACATATATTTTCTGAATTATAAATTGACAAGTACATAGCAACACGTTATATATATATATATATATATATATATATATATATATATATATATATATATATATATATATGGAATGAGATTAAGATAATTTGCTTTAGAAACATTGTTGAGTAAAGTATATCATTATTTATATTTTTTGCTTGTAGGCAGTTACAATGTGTATATCGTATAAAATTTGATATCTAATGAAAATAACAATGACAAGCGCACTCGGCAAATTTCATTAAATATCGA
Organism: Doryteuthis pealeii; assembly: GCA_023376005.1. NCBI lineage: Eukaryota > Metazoa > Mollusca > Cephalopoda > Myopsida > Loliginidae > Doryteuthis > Doryteuthis pealeii. The sequence goes on from CM042149.1 coordinate 120,977,118, forward strand.
ATTTATATGATACACGCATTGTAACTGCCTTCAAGCAAAAAATATAAATGATAATCTATACGAAATATATAATGGACCCATCTATTAAATGACAAACTTCTGAAATTGGTCAACCACTTCATATACCTAGGTAGGAACACACAGAATACACACCTTGAAATTATTAGAGAACTACAAAAAGCTATTGATTATGTAAGGATGGGGAATACCAATGATAGTCAAAACCTTGGGACAATCACAAAGTTCTTTGGACATAGATTAGGGGAAGGGTTAAAACCACGGTTTTATAAAGATCGGCTAGAATACTGAGATGATTAGTGAAAAAATTCATGAGATATGTTGTCAGATTTTTTGTTCTTTTCATATAATGGCATATCAACCTTCTCGGGTTATTTAATAGAAACCTCATTGTAGAAGAATACTAGTGGTACTATTTAACTCATAGCTGGGGTAAGGAGAGTTCGAACTTGCTTACTACTATGTCACAGTCCAGCACATTAGTCATTACGCCACGGGGACCCCTCCTTGTCGCTTAGATATCAATGAATGCCTTACAGCTAGTCCTGGTAAGAAAACCCACAAATATTAAAATAATAATCTTTAAAAGTTGGTGGCCAAGGTATATAAGTGAATTATTTTCAATGGTATATATATATATATGTACCACTGCGTACATCAGTAATATATATAGGGGTACATATGTGTAACAATTCGGAATCAATGTGTTAAACTCCACTTAGAAATTGAAGTCGTGTCACATCCTGCTCGCACGGAAGGGATAGTTAGATACAAATAACAAAAAAGAATTAACCCCACACTCCCCAGAGATCTATAATTAGTCTCACAACTGGAGGCAGATTAGTGTCATATTCTGAACACTAGTCGGAGGTGCATAGTGTAATGGTCAGAGTTGCATGAATTGGACTTGTCGACCCGAGTTCAAATTCTGGACGAAGTTAGTGTTCACATAGTGCTAATACCCTTGGGAAAGAATGAATCCAACTATTCTCCCTCCAGCTATGAGTAAATAGAAGTGCAGACTGGGCTCTTTAACTTTGGTTAGGTAACGAGTCTAGGAGAAGGAAAGCTCAGAATTCAAACCTGTTAAACTCAGCTTAGGGTGGTCACTACTAGAATAAGATCAGTCCTAATTAGTGATATATTTCAGTAATGTTTTAAAGATATTTTAAAGCTGAGTCAATATAAAGTAATATCAAGGTCTTTACTGTTCTTTTTCGTAAAAGCTTTCATGGAGGTCAGTTTTTATCTTGAATTGGAAATTGAGTTATAAGTATTGTAATTCAACCGGAAAGTCGACTATATGGACAACTTACAATCGTTTGCTCAAAATAAAACATGATCTGTAGGCATCAGTCCAAGAAGTCACGATTTTTAGCCAAAACATTTCAATGGAATTTGGAAAGGAAAGTCATCATAGTTAGTAATGTATAAATGAAAAAAAAAATCAGTAGACAAAAAAAAGCCAACCCCCCCAAAAAAAACCAAAAAAACAAAACAACCCCAAAACGAAACGACCGAATCATAACAGTAGATTTGATAAATAAAGTATCCCTTTCTATAAAACAAGTTTTAGACCACGCATTATTATTCGGTGTGTATTAAAAGGAAATAAATGTATTTCTCTGAAACAACAGACTTATATTCAGTTATTCATCGAATCTAATCATACACTAATTTAGAATCACGACGTCGTTTCATGAAAGTCACCAAGTTACTCGGATTGATACAATTGCCTCAAGCACTCTACGACCAAAAAGTGATATACAAGGTGTGTCAAAAAGTATCGAGATTTTTTGTATTATTTTATACACTAAAAAAATCGCCATGAAATTGTTCTCGTTCCACAGGAAATGACATGATATATTCACTTTAGAGCTATTGCCAAATAGTTCGATATGTAAAAAGTATAAAGATCTTGGTTTAACTCTCTCTTTTACTCTTTTTTAAAAGGGGGTTGTGAAACATTTATATTGATTTGCCGATAAAAATAGGGGGGGGGGCGTTTAAAATATCTGCATTGATTTGCCGAGAAAGGAATGACAAAAATACGACTTCGAAAATATCTAAGTTGGACCAGAAATTCGCCTGACACTGGCTTGTAAAAATATAGCATAAACATAGCACTAATTAAGGCAGGATTTCCCAATTTCAGTATTACGCATATATATATATATATATTATATATATATATATATATATATATATATTATAGATGTGAGGTATCCAAAACTTGGTAAGAAGGGATGGTTTTATATGTCATTTCTAAGACACACTGTATTATTATTGTATGATCCAGTATGTATAAATACAGAGAATCTTTAAATCACTACAGAGAGCTCAATGTATAATAAACTTTTTAGATTATATACAGAGCAATATTTATCTTTGAAAGAAAGGAAAAACTCAACACTGTTATTCCATAATAAATTTATTTCGACCAAAATTGGGGCCTTTATAAATTTAAGTTGATTTAATAAAGCTCTCCAAAATCAAGTCTCATCAGATGGGAAATCAAAATAATTTGAATTGCATAACAGAAAAATTTACTCCTCAAAATTTTTTTTTCCTTTACAAAATGTATACATTAAAAGAGTGTCTGTGTTGAAAATTAAATTCCTCCATTAGTCATATTTTCTGCTTTCTAACTTTCGATGCATTTCTGCATGCATCTCTGTGGAATTTTAGTATCGGATGGCTGAGAATAAAGCCTTCTACTAGTTGCATCTTCTCAGCCACTATTTTTAACATATAATTGTTCATGACATTTTTAACCTCTATAACTTAAAACAGCAAGGTTACTGGGCATTACGATCTTTAAAATACATAATTTATCTTTGCTGGTTGATTTTATCTTACTTTATATTGACCCAATTAAGTTTGACAGTAGATATAACTTTTTACAATTATTACTGTCTTAGCTGTAGTTTATGGGAAAGTCTGTCATTATACTGACAAATATTATATTACATTAGCCTACTTAAATAAGCTTGTTATTAAATAGATATTTGTTTTTATAATCTAAAAATATGAATTTTAAAACTTAAAGTTATATTTTAAATTAATTTTTCTGCCCCAGTAAGTTTTCATTCATACTAAACACTTGCTTTAACCGACTCAGCTTAAGGCATTTAAAAAGGATTCTATTCACGTGACCCGGTGTGGTAGTACCTGTTAGGGTTCTGTCTATGGGTTAAATAGATCAAAAATGAGTTTTTAAAAATGTATTTTAAAAATGAGTTTAAAAAATTGAATACCCTCCCCCAAAGTAAATAAAATAAAACGACTTCGGCATAAATTACCCCAAGGGTTGACATGCCGTAACATTCAACAAACCAGCCAACCGAACTGAGCCTCGGAATCAGATGTAGTTTAGTGTCATCAAAAGGACATTTATTTTTTTTGGTGTGTGGGTGAACCTACCCCCTCCCGCATAAGATGGTGTCAGTGTATTCCATGCTTCGTCGATTAGGCTCGAGCCGCTTCTAAGTTGCACAAAATATTTGTTCGATAATAACAGGAATAAATAAGAAACATTCTTGAAAAAGCTTCTCTTTATTTCGATTAATGGTGGGGTTTAGCAAAGATTGGGGTCTGCCTCTGTGCAGATAAAGAGCAAATTTATGGGGCATCCGGCATGTAAATGGTAATTACCCCCCGACCGAGAAAGCCTGACCAAAAATCGAAGCCTTAGAGTTGATATTGGCGGGAAAAAGGTAGTTATTTTTCATGCACCGTTGATGATAGAATGTAATTCAACATGCACTTTGTTTACAAGAACTGCATGATGGTTTTCCCTAAACAAAATTGATGCGAACTGTTGCAGAAGATCGTGATAAAATTTACTAAAGTAAGATTTTTCCTTTTACAGCAACGAAGCAATGCAGAAGAATAGATCCCTGTTTAATATATGGACAGGGTCAGATCCCTACCCCAAAAGATATACCGGTCTCTGAACAATTGCCGCTAATGTATCACACTTACCGTAATTATTTATGTATAAGATCCACTATTTTCCATCCCCAAAAGTTAGGGGGCATATTATACACGATAACTAAACATTAACTTTTTAACAGTCACAAACAACAGCATATTTGGGACGGCGTTGTTATATACCTCTTTTGTATCGGGTTAGATAAATGGGGAAGAGAGAGAGAGAGAGAGAGAGAGAGAGAGAGAGAGAGAGAGAGAGAGAGAGAGAGAGTTCTTAAGTGGGTCTATTTCGTTGATTGGCCATTTTTCTTTGGGATGATTTCTTTCTCTGGTCGATACGGCTTCTGTTATTCCAGGCTGCGGTTGTCTGTATTCATTTCTTTGTTTTGAATACGAAGCAAGACTTTATTTAATTTTTCAAGACATCTTTATTAAAAACCTGAAGCCCAAGAGAATTTTAATCGCGCGGTGAGAAGATGACACATTTGAGAACAGATGACCCTCGCGTCTGCTCCTTTCGACTAACGGCCAAAATCTAACTCTTTGTTAGTTCCTTCTAATCAGAAATCGGCGTACAGGTCAGCGAACATTGACCTGTCGTCAATAACTTTTACAACGTTTAATGGTAACTTTCTATTTACTATACCGTTATTTAAATCGTACTACACTTACAGTCATACTTCATAGGCAACCCAAGAATTATGATCGGAATTAAATTATATATACAGGGTAACTGAAAAGTAATTTCCTGCTGTAAGATAAAATCGGACCAGTTGTTAATACTTGGAAGAATATTGAAGAGTTGATGTTTATGCAACATAATGCTCCTTCACATTTTACTACTGTTGTTCGTGAATGGCTGAATCACCATTTTCTGGGAGATGGATGGGTAGATGTGATCTTCATTAGTGGCCGGCCAAGAGTCCTAATTTAGCACCCTGCGTCCTAGTGGGAGGGTCAATGTTTAGGTACTGGAAATGTATCCCGAAGGGAGGGGGTCTCCTTTAAAAAATTGTCATATTGTAAAACGTATCTGGTACCTATAAAAGAGGCGAAATCAACATTTTTAATTGAGAGAAGGTTTGAAATCGCTTCTCCACTCCATTATATTGAAAAGGAAAACTTCTCGATCACATTGAGAGTCATTTCGTAGCCATCGATTCAAGTCTGGTGCTTTAAAAATATCTCCAAACCTCAGTTTATCAATTCTACCTCAATTGCAGTTCTTAATATTATTTATAGTGGGCGGGTTGGTAATTGAAAAAAATTAAAAGTAAAAGACAGAAAGAAAGAAAGAAAGGAAAAAAACAAAAAAACAAAAAACAAAAACAAATAAAAACAAGTGAAGATGATGAAAAAAATCTAACTAGTAAATATGGGGGTTTGTGGCGGTGTTGTTTTTGGTATTTTGATGCCGGCCTCTTTATCGCCAGAATACTAAAAGGACGCCATGTTTACGCGCTATTAAGTTCGACTGTTGTGCGCCTGCGCATTAAAAGAAATCGGAGAAGAGAGCAAGATGGCGTGAGACCATCAAGCAAGAAGCATTTGTGCTTTATCTTCGATTCTATTTTTTGATCGACCGTATTTTACGCGCTTGTCTGTTTGGTTTGTTTTTAATGCGTGCTACCTTTGATTTCTCGACGCACTTTCTTCCGCTTCTTTGTAAAGCAACAGCAATAAATCGCTGGCTTGTTTCGTGGCCGGATCTGTGAAAAGAGTATTTTGCTAATATGGCCACTAATGGCGCTAAGGTGGAATCAAGCGGAAATTGGAGAGAGACGGCGAAAGAATGGAAGAATTGAAGGAAGAGAAATATGGACGAGACTTTGATAAAATAGAACATTAAAATGTCTAGAAAAAACAAAACAAAACAAATCAAAAACAAAAACAAAAGAAGGAGGAAAGTAAAAGAGACTGTAAGAAAAAAATGGGAGTGAAAGAAAGAGAATACGGTGACGGATATGAGAGAGAGGTTGATATAGATATAACTTAATAGATATGTAGGGACAGAGAGGACATACGAAAAACGAAAATATTAGAGGGATAGAGAAGACAGAATGATGAATATATATGTGAGACAAATGTAATATATATATATATATAAGGAATGGAGCACACTGTGACGGCCTTTACACACAAAGTGATGTCTGTATTAAAACAGTTAAAATCCCCTTCCCATTCTGTAAGTGAAGACAGCCTAATGGTTAAGGTGCCGGACTGACACTCAACCGATCGGATTTCAATTCCGGCTGTAGGTAGCTTACAAAATGTTCTAGCCACACTGAAGTGACTTGATAAGTCGAAACACGTGTCTGTGGATGACCCTATATATATATTATGGACTCTCTCATCGATTTTCGACGCATGAGGGTTCACACACACAATGAACACCCACACAGTGATTTGTTTATAGTGGTGAAGGCTTGTGTTGGACTATCCACACTTTTTGGCACAGTCGATAGGAAATTGGGGCATCAAGGGTTGCCACAAACCCAATAAACGACCGACCTCAGGAATTTTTAATTCAGAGTTATCCCTCTCCTACACTGGTTACCTACCCAAGGTTGAAGGGCCCATTCTGCTCTACTATTTAACCCATAGCTGGAGGGAGAATATATGGATTCATACCTTTCCCAAGGGTATTAGCGCTATGTGAAATTCCAACAGCTTCGTCTAGGAATTGAACTCGAATCGACGAGTCCATTTCCCACGATATATATATATATATATATATATATATATATATATTATAATATTATGGAGAGAGATGGAGAGACAGACAGACAGACAGATAGAGACATTGAGACAGAGAGAAGAAAAACCAACAAAGGAGAAAGAAAAAGAGAGAGTAAGAAAAATGAGCGTGAAAGAAAGAGAATATGATGACATTATAAGAGAAAGAGATATCTAGATATAGAATGAGCGAAAGAGAGAGGGGGAGAGAGATGATGATGAAGATGATGATGATGATAATGATGATGATCGATAAAAGTGGGAAAGATAGGGGTGAAAGAAAAACAGAATGGTGACAAGTAAGAGAGAGAGAGAGAGAGAGAGAGAGAGAGAGAGAGAGAGAGAGAAGGGGGGGAGAGATTTACAGTTATACTTTGTTGGAGAAAGAGAGAGACATAGACGAAGACACAGATAGATAAGTAGATAGATAGAGAAAAGAGATAGAGAATGCGAGCAAGTAGAGAGGTAGACATAGATATACATTTACGTATATAGAGCAAAACGAGTTATGACAAATGCATTGTAGAAGAAAGAGAGGAAGATGACAAATAAAAAGAGATAGATTGATAAAAAATATAATATATTAGATATTTCGACAAACACATGCATATATACGCACAGACATAGTCACATACAAATACATACACACATACTATTACGCAGATGCACAAAAGTACGAAAGAAAAACAATTTATAGTTACTTACTAAGAAGACCAGAGGCACAGAGCGATCAATGGGAATCGAACTCACTAGCACGGGTCTGATAATCTAGCTCGCTAACATTTACAGCACGTGAAGGGCAGACAAAAATTTAAGAAATTTACGAAAGATTGTGAGTGTATGTGTGTGTGTGTGTGTGTGAGCGAGAGAGAGAGAGAGAGAGAGAGAGAGAGAGAGAGAGAGAGAGAGAGATGGGGTAAGAGAGAATGATAAATATTAAGCGGGAGTGGTTCAAAGACATTAAACGTTATTAATGATAAAAATAAAAATAAAATAATATGGAGAGAGAGAGAGAGAGAGAGAGAGAGAGAGAGAGAGAAGAGAGAGAGAGAGAGTGTGTGTGTGTGTGTGTGTGAGAGAGAGAGAGAGAGAGAGAGAGAGAGAGTGTGTGTTCTAAGTGTTCTTAAGTGGGTCTATTTCGTCAAAATAAAAGAGAAAATAATGTGTTTGACAGACAGACAGAGTGAGGGAGGAGAGAGAAGAGAGAGAGAGAGATAGAGTGAGAGGGTCAAATTGCTGAATTAGTGAGACTACTAGAAACAGAAAGATTAAGAGAGAAAGAAAGAGAGGGAAATGAGAGAGAGAGAGAGAGAGAGAGAGAGAGAGAGAGAGAGAGAGAGAGAGAGAGAGAGAGAGAGAGAGAGGCAGACAGACAGACAGACAGAGGTCGGAAGAGTGATAGATAGAGGGAGAAGGGTCAAAGAGAATTATTGCTGAAGTAGAGAGACTACAAGAAACAGAAAGACAGAGAGAAAGAAATATAGATGAGAGAAGGAAGAAAAAAAAAAAAAGAGAGAGAGAGAGAGAGAGAGAGAGAGGAGAGAGAGAGAGAGAGAGAGAGAGAGAGAGGGATGGAAAGTGATAAAATCACATAAAATCAAATAATACATAGAGAGTACTTGTCTCCACGTTTATTATGTCAATCGGAGGAAATAATGTTGAAGCTTCCATAAGGCCTACTCATCATCGATGACTGACACATCTGGGGGAAAAACGGACTATGAACTAAAATAGACGTTGGGAGACAGCAAATACAACCTTTTATCTTTTCTGGAACCTGAAAGATGTATAGAAAAATACCTCTCTTTTATTGTTCGTGCCATTCGACAGGGAGAGAGTCCTTATTTTCAAAGCATGAAAGGATATTGTATCAAATAACTAGAACATTTGTGTATCAAAACCTTAGCTCCGGCTGGGCACCTCCTTTTTATTCTGTTTCTCCTCTCTGTTCTCTGGGGGTGGGGCCTATCAGTTTCTGTATTTTTTCTTTCGTTTCACATGTGGTCTCTTTCTTTCTTTTTTATTATTTGGTCCATATGGACCCGCGTGGCATAATGGTTAGAGTCATAGGAAATGGACTCGTCGACCGGAGTTCAAATCCTAGACAAGATTGTTTGCATTTCACATTGCGCTAATGCCCTTGGGGAAAGGTATGAATCCATATATGGGTAAACCAGTAGGGAGGACTAGACTGTTTAACCTTGGATAGGTAACCAGTCTAGGAGAAGGAAAAAACTGAATTAAAAAAAACCTGAGGTCAGTCATTGATTGGGTTTGTGGCATTCCATGTACACCAAATCTTCCCTATCGACTGTGCCAAAAAGTGCGGATGGTCCAACACAAGCCTTCACCACAATAAACAAAACTCTTAGGTTGTTCCTTGGATGAACTAAATCGACGATTGAGTCTACCATCACCATTTGGCCCATTTTTTCTTTTTCACTCAGTTTGTCGTTTTCCTCTCGCTTATTCTCTTTCTTTCTTTAAATATCTTCTTTACTTTTCTTTTTTCTTTCTTTCTTTTTTTCTTTCTATTCAAACAGGACTTCTTTCTATATTTATTCCCTTTTATATGTGGTTTCTTTATTTCTTTCCTCTTTTCATCTGTGTTTTTTTTGTTTCTTTCTTTCTCTTTTTCATTTGTGATTGCTTTCTTTCTTTCTTTCTTTTTTTCTTTCTTCTTTTTTCTTTTTGTCTTTTATCTGTGGTTTGTTTGTTTTCTTCTCCTTTTCATTTGTGGTTTGATTGTTTCTTTCTTTCTTTCTTTCTTTTCTGTTTCATTTGTGGTTTCTTATTTTCTCTCTTTCTTTCTTTTTTGCTTCTGTGGTTTCATTCTTTCCTTCTCTTTTGCATCTGTGGTTACTTTCTTTCTTTCTTTTTTTCTTTCTTCCATCTGTGGTTTCTTTCTTTCTTTCTTTCTTTCTTTCTTCCATCTGTGGTTTCATTTTTTCTTTCTTTCTTTCTTTCTATCATCTATGTTCTTTCTTTCTTTCTTTCTTCTTTTTTCATCGGTGATTTCTTTCTTTCTTTCTTTTTTCTTTCTTTCTTTCTTTCTTTCTTTACTGTTGTCTTATTTTTTCTGGGATATTTTTCTGTTATGATTTGCGTTTTTGTCCTTTATTCTAAAGAGTTCATACATTTTCCTTCTTTTTCCTCCTTTTGCTTCTTCATTCGCCCCCCCTCCATCAATCAGGATTTTCCTTACACCCACAGCTACTCCTATTTTCTTTTCTTCAATGAATATAATTTATTTTACGAAATTTTATTCTCCCTATTCTTCACGCCTCCTCACATGTATCCTCTTTCTCAAACAATTGTCTCACATATATTCCTTTTTTATTTTTTTTTTAATTACATCAATTCTTCATTTATTTTGTTGATTGCACCGTATATTTAGGGTCAAGGACACTACCAGCCCTGTCGATTGGGGCGTTTAAATACATCAACTGCACCTCTGTAGAGGGTTAAGACTCTCTTAATGGGGCTTCCTGTTGGCTGTGGGTGGCGACCCGAGATGCTTAAGGATGGAACGCTGGTGGATGAGCAGTCCATAACATGCAACACTTCACTAGACGGGTGGTCGGAAAGCGAGTTTCCAGTTTTAGAGGTTTGGGGAGCACCCCATCAAAATTGCTTCCTGGTCCATTCTGACCCGGAGTGGTAGTACCTATTAGGTCCCCACACACACACATATATAAGTCATCCACAGATACTGTGTTTCGACGTATCACGCCTACTCAGTGCGGCTAGACTGCCTACATGTGAGAAGCGGAATTTTAACTGATGAATACATACATAGGTATATATATATTAAGGTCACCAGAAAGCTCGTATGCGTTAATAGAAGAGCTTTTGCTTAAGTGTACACGGTGACTGCCAGCTAAATTCCCTTCAAGAGAACTCTTAAAGTTTTGGAAGCACACACACACACACACACACACATATATATATAATATATATATTCTGTTTACAGAATTCTGTTGAGGCTGTTAGTATTTCTTTTCTCAGACCTACTCTGTGCAGACAAACACCGAGACACTCCATCTATTTACTGGGACGTATTCATAACCCTGGTTTAAACTAGGGCATACACACATACCCCTCTTTTCTCATTTTTTGTCCCCTCCACACTCTCTGGTTTACCCCCATTCGTTCTTATTAATTTCTTTACATTCTGATTTTTAATTGGCACCGGTGTAAAGACTTGAAAAAGTACCGGTCGAAAAGGCCTTCGTATCCCCTTTATTTTATATTTTATTTCATAATAAAATATCAGCTCCCCATTTTACATATGATTCCTCTACTTTTAGTAGTTTATATATATATATATATATATATATATATATATATATATATATATATATATATATATATATATATAATATATATATATATAATTTTTAGATAAACGAATTGTCCAATTTGTAAATAAATGCTATAAAAATGCTGAATCAGTTTGAGAAAAAAATCGAACTGCACGAAAGAAAAACGAAAGAAACAGTCAAACTTACCAAATATACACTAAGTAGAGCAATAATATATGAAACCTAAATTGATTCAGATTCTATCTACCTACGTTTCACCTAATGGATCTCTAGTATAATACTGTCAGCGTATATATATATATATATATATATATATATATATATATATGAGTATACATACTTAGACACACATATATTAATGTATATATAATATGTAATTCATATATATAATATATAATATATATAATTCATATATATATATATATATAAGATATATATATATATATATATATATTAATATTACTATTCATAATGATGATCATTATATTATACACATATCTATATATGTGTATATGAATATATATGTATATCTACAACATAATATGAATTCGGCAAACAGAATATGACTAGATATTGAGTTTAATGGTGTCAACATCCTGTTGAGTGTAATTCTACAATGAAACTCAAAAGTAAAAGTAAAGTGATTTGTAGGTGTCTTTGAAGATGGAGGTGGGAAGTGTGCCACGAGAGTTAAGGATTCACAACAACCCATAACATTGAGATTGTATCTTTCGAGAACCATAGAAACTCTTACTATTTCAATGGATATATATATATATATATATATATATATATATACATCTGACGAGACTAATTTTTGTGTGTATATGAATATAAATAAAATAAAAATATCTATCTGATGAGACTGATTTTTTGTGTATATATATATATATATATATATATTTGGTAGAATATGTGCTTAATTGAAGTCGAACCTAATTTTTGAAAGTTAATTCATTAATAATTAATTAGGCAGGATTTACCTATTTAAATGTAAGGCGAAACAAATCGAGAAAAATCAATCTCTGTATGTACATTTCGGCCTATTAGGCCTCATCAGCAGAGCTATAGATACAAAGACCACCCCGTGTGTGATTTGAAACCTGTCTGTCAAATTGACAAGCAAGCGTCTTACCTCCACACCAAACGGACTTAGCAAGATTCCTTCGTTTTGTTAAGTAGTAGGTATTTATATTGCTCTTAAGTGACCTATTGTCGGCTGAAAATAGCCATATCACAAACATCGTCCGTTTGTTTACTTCTCGTAAGTTCGTGTAGTCACTTAAGAGGAATATGAATACCTACTACTTAACAAAACGAAGGAATCTTGCTAAGTCCGTGGACAAGGGAACAAAACTTAGACACATATATGTGTGAGATATATTTCGCCGTGCATAAATAAACGACTGATGAAGCCGAGTTCAATGCACATATATATATATATATATATATATATATATATATATATATATATGTGTGTGTGTGTGTGTGTGTGTGTGTAGAAAAATATAAAATCAAACATGAAGTATTACAAATGGCGAGTTTATTCTTGCTGGCAAAGTTGACGTTATAACGTTTCGGTTTATGCTCGTTTCACCGGGACATGTTTTGAAATTTTGGCTGTTATGGTGGAGAACTTGTGAAACAGGAGAAATGCTGGTTCTAGAACACCACCATGAATATACTTATCTTTTGAAATACTTCGTTTTTTTCTATTTTTCTACATACTGACGGATTTTTACTCGTATATATATATATATATATATATATATATATATATATATATATATATATATATATATATATATATTCGGTAAAAATAAGCAAGCTATCTATTACGCATCACAAAATAAATCCCTGTTTACATTTTGATGAGATGATTTTAAAAATATATTCTTATATATATATTCAATGTTGGAGTTTTGTTTATTAAAATGACGTATTTGTTGTCATGGTTACAAGATGTTTGTCCCCATAACAGTTTTTCTTATTACTGAATTCGTTCATCTGTTTGTAATGCATTATTCGGCTTATAAATAAACGCATTAAGCGAGTGCACACACACACACACACACACACACACACACACACACACACACACAAAAGCAAACACACAAAGGCAAACACACATACTAAGAAACTATATATATATACATATATATACATGAATGTGTGCATTAGCTTATATATATATATATATATATATATATATATATATATAAACACAGGATCTCTCAATAAATTGTTTTCTCAGTTTGCATATCTGTAAAAGCTATATCTATGAATATGCACAGCTTTTTCCAAAGATGATAAGATCTACGGTAAACCCTTTTTTTTAGCTAACCATTGTTCGTGAGTTCGATACTCACTAGGTGCCTCTTACTTCTGACCTTGTGTCTAAACTAGCCTAAGCTTTGTAGATAATTAATCCTTCAGAAGCCCACAATAAAATCGACTTAATTTTGCAAACCGTATCATATTATGTACAACCTATGCTCCAAACACGTTAGGTTTCCAAACTCGTTCACTGGATTCACAAATGAAAAAAGAAGGTTTTGACCCCAAGTCTCATTGCGGTTACAAAAATGTAATTTAGTTTACTGGATTGTATACGTTGCCAAAAGCAATAGATTGGAAAGCCAAAATGATCATTTAATTTCAGATTAAACAACGCCAGACACGGAATCAACTCTATGGATTATAACACACTAAAAGTTGTAGAACAACATTTCCACTCAAAGTTTTCATTACGTTTGTGTCATGAAAACGATACATAATACCGAGATCTTTATTATATCAATACATTTAAGTTTCTCTAATGTGGAGCATAAAGGGATTTCCAGTCAAATTTGTAAATGATCGATAATGTGGGAAGTCTGTAATCATGCTTAACGTAATATATTAATCATGAAATTCTTGATAAATGGAGACTACTAACAAATGCTTATTAGAACCCTCACTTTGTTTGATTTGGTTTTGTTTTACGGCATATCAACCTCAGTGGGCCATTTAATGCCGATAAAGTTTTGAAATAAATCAATTCTTAATGGATAATACAATTTTTTTATAAATACATTTTTCTATTTAACCCATAGATGGGACCCTAACAGGTACTACCACTCCGGGTCAGAGTAGAAAAGGGAGCAATGGTGATGAAGGGGTGCTCCACATTCCCCAAACCTCCAAAACTGGAACCTCACCATCAGATAGAGTTTAACGTCATTCCCAGGACATTAAGACCCTCAGTTAACGCCTTCTAGCACCCATATGATAAAAAGGGGTTGGGGCTTGCCATAAGGGCAATAGGGTTGGGAAAATCATATAGGTGCTAGGACTTGACGTGACCAGCCGATTGATCGGAGGGGGCCTCTCCGACCGCCCGTCTAGCCCAAGATAGGGCCAAAGTGGTGTATTGCAAGTCATGAACTGCTTACTCACCTGGGCTATATCCTTAAGCATCACGGGTCGCCACCCACGGCCAACATTGGGGGGGGGTCTTAACCCTCTGCAGAGGTGCAGTCGTTGCATTCTATCGCCCCACCGACATGGCGGCACTTTTTTTGAACAAATTAATTGAAAAAAAATTCTTCAGTGTAGCCTTGACGTTGTAATATTGTGACGGAGAACGAGAAAGGAAAGGGAGCAAGACATTGTCTTGCCTGCTGGGATCGAACCCGCGTCCACCCGCATGCGAAAACAGATGCGATGTAGGAAGTGGAAGGACGCGAGGTTTGACTGACGTGCCCGGATGTTTGGCTAATATTCCCATAAAATAACAAGTGAGTCAAGCGCTGGGCAGCCGGCAGCCGGCAGTTGGCACTCAGCAGCAGCAGCAGCAGCAGTCGACGACGACGAAGCGCTTTTCAGGAAAGAAATGGATTTTAGTCGAACAGAAACGAAACAAAATAGGAAATGTGATTTTGAACTGCTAAAGATTATTTCGACTACGACGACGGATTTTCCAGCAACTAGACAAAGAATGTGTTGACCAACAGAGGGTCTGACTTGTGAGAAGACTGAGAACTCGCTTGTTTTTGGTTCCCCCTTGGCGGGAGCTGGATGATTCGAAGGTCTATTTCGCCCCATATATTTTCCCCTCTTCTATAAATATATTTTGAAAAATGTTTACTAAATATAAGAGCTTTAAATGGGATAAAAACAAAATATAAAAAAAGCTTTTAGATGAATTCCAATAAAGACCGATCCTAAACATGACCTTGATATACAATGCACAGACATGGGTCACCACCTAAAGATCTAAATGAAATAAGCTATCAATATATTAATACTTGTGTTCATTAACTGTACGGTCGTTATCATCTTGCAAAACCCTCTGGTTAAAAATGAAACCTTCCAAATCGTCCAAGATGAAATGCATAAATCTAAATCCTGATTACTTAGTGTTGCTTATCAACCGAATTATTTCTGATGAGTGTCATCACCTCGGCTAAATAATGGTGAATTCCGTTTTTATTATAAAGAAAAAAGGAAGAAAAAGATATGCTACACAGACAAATGTAACAAGAAAGAAAGAAAGAAAGAAAGAGAGTGAGTGAGAGAAGGATAAAGAAAGGGAATGAGCGTGGAAGTGGAAAGGCTAATCTGTTTCAATCGAACATTATGAAAAGATGAAGACAAATTAAAGAAAGAAAGAAAGATTGAGAGAGTTAAATCAAGATTATTATACATTTTACATATTGATCTGTTTTTTTTGCAATAGCTCTTAAGTAAATATATCAAACGTTGTAATGATTGAATTATCATAGGTTGGTATATCCACAGATTCTGCTAGTTAAAACAATTACGATTAATTTGAAAAATGCGCCAACCCAAGCGTAAGAGATATATGTGGAGATGTCTCCATCCTGTTTAAAACACATGAACTCCGTTTTATCCGAGTTCACAGAGAGGCCAATGCCTCGTACGTCCATCCCTAGGCTAAGTGATCGGTTTATCTATATTATACATTATAGTAGATGTTTTTAGCATCCAAAGGATATTATATACAGATTTCGTATAATGATTTAGAGTTGGGGTTGGATTGACCTAAAGTCATTTCTCCGATTTCATCTTACAAAACAATCTTCTCATAAATAAATTCATTCATTCAGAGGAATGCATACGTACATCCATCAAGAAACGAACACTGGATATAAATGTCGTTGGAACGTCACTCACCGTTTTGGTCGTATTTTTGTCACTCTTCCAATATCCTGGCGTATGGCCAATGCCATATCGTGATACCACGAGCTGAACCCTGGCCAAATTGTTAGCCATTATTATCCACGATTATAATATTGATTAAGTTCAATCTGTCTTATGAATTTCTACACGAGGGTCATTCAATAAATAAGGGGATTAAAAAGAAAACAAACTGTATTGTTTGGAATTGGTTTATAGGAAGAATCATTTTATTTTTCGTAATTTCTTTTGAGATAATACAAAAAGGTGCATTCCAGGCTTGAACATTGGTCTATAATAAAATGCTCTATCACTGATATTGATCACTTCCTCTTTTATGAATATAGCAA
>CM042149.1:121003660-121036216 GCA_023376005.1 Doryteuthis pealeii
TTTTTTGTTAATTCAATACTTGTGTCTGGTCTTTTGGCTGATGGATGGGCGATCCGTCTTTATCTCAATTATTATTTATTATATTATTATTATTATTATTATTAGTAGTAGTAGTAGTAGTATTAGTAGTATAGTAGTAGTAGTATTTTAGTTGTAGTAGTTGCAGTAGCTGTGCTCGTTTTGTTTTTGTTATTAAAGAAACAAAAGAAAAAAGCGATGAGATCGTACTACAACTACTACAACTAAAAATAACTACTACAGAATTAAATAATAATTGAGATAAAGACGGATCGCCTATCCCAGCCAGAACCCAGACCTAGCATTGAATTAACAAAAATCAGAGAATGTAACTAGTAGATTTTGCAGTTTCATCAGTCATAGGAGTGAATATGAAGGAAAACGAAAAGATAGTCAAATAACCTAGACCTCACTAGAAATTGAAAAAAAAACCTCGGGAATATGAGGGTGAAAGTGATACCAATAGTAGATAGAGCACTAGGAACGGTCCCTAAAAGCTTAGGAAAGACACTAGAGGAACTGGAGATCAGAGGAAGAATTGAGACCATTGTTGAAATCTGCGGGAATATTCAGGAGAGTCATGGAGACCTGGGGGGATTTTTTCTCACTAAAACTCCAGTGAAAGACCCTCAGCTAACAACAACAATAATAATAATAATAATAATAATAATAATAATAATAATTGTGATGAAGACGGAATAATAATAAAATAATAATAATAATAATAATAATAATAATAATATAAACGATCCTAGGAACTGGAAATCAGTTGGAAGAATTGAGGCCTCGTGATGATGGTATTGGTGACAAATCGGCAGTTTACTCAGAAGAGTCTGGAGACCGAGGAGACTTGTTGTCACATCAAACTCCATAAAAAACGGACCATCAGCTTACGCTGTGTAAAAATCAAGTACTGAAATAATATAATAATAATAATAATAATAATTAATTAATAATAATAAAAATAATAAAGAACTTAAATAAGAAAGAACTTGTCCAACTGCGTGGATTGAAAGAGAAAAAACTCTGTCAACTGATGGATTTGTACAGTGCCAGCAGATCACAGGGTGAACTAAAGGAAAATGAAAAAATTGGACAAATATCTGGACCTTGCCACGAGAACTGAAAAAATTATCGGAATATGAAGTGAAAGTGATACCAATTGTAGTTGGTGCACTTGGAACAGTCCAAAAGGATTGGGAAAAGCTCTGGATTGTTTGGAAATCAGAGGAATGATTGAAACCATTCAGAACACTGCACTGCTGCAATCAGCCAGAATACTCAGAAGAGTCCTGGAGACCTGTGGAGACTTGCTGTCAGTCAGACTCCAGTGAAAGACCATCAGCTGATGTGAAAACCCCAAAAGAGCAAATAACAATAATAATAATAATAATAATAATAATAATAATGCCATACTACCAAATGGTATATGCACAAACCAGAATCCGTCATAGAGAAAGAGATACATAAAATTCTCTGGGGTCAGCATTTGTATCCAGCCTCTCAAGCAGGACGGGAATCGCTTCAACTGGTATTCCTAAGAACTCTTGTGGAATGGCAGAAATACCTTTTAGTATTTATCCTTCAAGTTCTTCCAAAGTCGTTGCTTTTGTAGAGTAATCTTGTTCCTTCAACCCACCCCGATAATTGTCTTATTTATCAAAAGACTATTTTCTTCGTAACATAACAGATCGACTCTGATGATGGTCTTATACAGACTGAAATATTGCAATATTAGCCAATAAATACATCAACAATTAATAACATATGTGTGTTTTTTTCAGAAGTTCGTCTCTGATATAACCAACCCCAAATAAAAAAAAAATAATGTTTTAAATTGAGGCTTCTAGCCGGCCACTCAAGCTGACAACATCTACGCATCAATCAATCAGGAAAAGGATGATTTAGCCATTCACGAACAACAAAGGCAAATTTTAGAGGAGCACCATCTTGCATTGTTGTAATATTTGGGTATATAAGGTGTGCTAAATTTCACCACCTAAATTTATAGACTATTCCCCCGCCAATCACCTGCCATACTGCGTGGCTGATTGACTGCTGAGATACTGATACTTTCCATAGTACATTTGCAATCATTGACGAGGAAAATTACAACACTACGGGGAACCAAAGGATTCTTTACCTTTGAAACCTAAAGGACGGTCCATAAAATCGTAACATGGATAAAAATCAAGCCTTCAATATCCTCCCAATATTGACATAACTGCATACAAAAAAATTAGAATCAGTTTAAAATAGTGAGTTACTTTTCAATGACTATAGAGAGATGAGTCAGCCATGTGTCATATTTTGATTCATTTTTGTTCCTGTCGAATCGACGCCGAACGGACAATAAAGAGAATTACTTCAGTAATGATAATAATTATCTTGCTCAAACTTTTTTGGCGCGGATTAAATTCGGCGGAAACATCTGCTTCGTGCAAGAATTTGTGTTCTTCTAATTTGCCAATTTTTCGAAAACACGGAATTGCAGGGTACATTCAAAGACAAAACCAGAAAACGGAGATTTGTTATATCAGCAGTAATTATTTACCTCGCATCCCACGTATGCGGTTGTGACACAAGGCTTTTTTAATGTAGGACCACCCACGCTAGGAGGTGCAAAAATGCGTTCATCCCGTCGGCATTCCTCCTCAAAGGGACACCACAGGCACTGGGTAATAAACTCAGTCCTGCCCCTTTAAATCAAGGGGGATGGTGTTGCCTATGGAAATAGACCCCTCGGATCTACGTTATTAATTACTTTAACGGCTCAGGTCCGAAGTCACGGGACCCCTGGTAAACAGCAGTAATAGTTAAGTAAAAAAATATATATCGAGACAGACGCTGAAGTAATTACCCAACCCGTTCACCATGCTTAGAATATGACACAAATTTGCTCCATTGTGGGGGGATTTTACCCCACAACAGAGGTGCAGTCGGTGTAGTCTACAGACCCAGCAATATCAATAAGTTTTGATTGTATAATGTTTCATTAAAAACAAGGAAGTTAATTTTTTATCAAAATTGTTCGGGATGTACTGTTACAATTTATGTGGTAGCATAAATTGTTGACATACCCTGTAGCGAGAATTCAAGGGGGCCAGTGGAAAATTACCAGAACTGTTGGTAACCTTCACTCCTGGAGGCGCGAATCTCGCCCGTCACGTGATTAGTTAGTTTAGAGAATCAGTTTCAACCTGACATTGAAGCAAAGCAGACGGGCTACTGCGAGGTTGACTCTCAACCACGCGGCGAATAAGTATGGGCTAAATAAAAGCTTGATCAAGAAATAAAAGTCTTGCAGTTCATCTAATTAATTACAATGATTAAAGTTAGCCAGAAAGAAGCCCTTAGTTAAGAAAAAGAAGAAGCTGTTAAAAAACAGCAACTAGGCGAGAAGATGACGGCCAGAGAATAATTGGAGACGGCCAGACAACATAGCAAGAAGCAAAAAAGTAAGTCTATAATCTCTGTCTCTCTCTGTCTCTCTCTATCACCCGAGTTTCCTCTCTTGATTGTATCTATATTTACTAACTCCTCCGCACGAGCAGGATGCGACACAAGGTCAATTTCTTAAGCGGAGTTCAACAGGTTTGAGTTTTCCTACTCCTAGACTGGTTACCAACCCATGGTTAAAGAACCCAGTCTGCCCGGCTATTTACCAATAGCTGGAGGGAGAGTAGGATTCATACCTTTCACAAGGGTATTAGCGCTAAGTAAAATGCAATTACCACGTCCAGGATTTGAAATCGGGGCGACGAGTCCATTTCCCATGACTTTAACCATTACACCATGCGCTTCCTTTTGATTGTATATGTTGGGTATACAACAGTACATATTTATAGGTGATACTTTACCGTTTTGGAATTTACTGTCTAACATTTTATCCGCCCTGTCAGCTGGTACCGAAGAGTACATAGACAGCACCTCTTCAGAGGGGTAAAATTCCCCCATTGGAGCCTTGTTGTACGTGGGTGGTGACCTGTAAAGCTTAAGGGAGGATTTTGGTGACTGAGCAGTCCATGACATACAGGACTGTACTTTAGCCCTTACATTCAGTTGGCGAGGCCTCTTTCTGATCAATCGGCTGGTTACGTCAAGCCCTATTACCTATGATATTCCCAACCCTACTGCCCTTATAAAAACCCAACCTTTGTTTTCATATATGTGCTAGAAGGCGATGGCTGAGGGTCTTAGTCTCCTGGGTATGACGTTAAACTTTATCTAATTGTGAAATTTCAATTTGGAGCTTTGAGTACCCTTTCATCACCATTACTCCCACGTCCACTCTGGCCCGGAGTGGTAGTATCTATTAGGGTCCCATCTATGGATTAAATAGAAAAAATGAGTTCTAAAAATGTTTAAAAAATGAATTTTAAAACATCGAATACACAACTAGAATATATAAAACAAAAACGTCTAGGGCATAAAATAACCGGAGGGTTGACATGCCGTAAAATCCAACCAACCAACCAACCAACGTTTTATTTGTTATTTATTTTGGATAGTGATTTAACTAAGTTTCAATTAATGATCATAGCATTTATCAATAACAATTAATAGGTGTCCATTTTGGTGTGCGGCGAGGAGGAACGCTGAGTATTTACATTAATGGAGTGTAAAGTGCAATTCGCCTGAGGTTGAAATTACTCTAAGTGACGATCCTTACCTAGAAGACGTAAAGATCAAGAACTGATGACGTCAAAACAACAACAACAACAACAACAACAACAACAACAACAAGACGAAACAAAACACAAACACAAAACAATAACAAAAAAGCCAAAACAAACACTGACCCTTTTAGGATGGCAATCTATAGCTTCTCGTCTTTTATTAATAATATATTTACGTTGAGATACCACATTTTCACTAACCTTTCCATTCTTTTTTTCTGTTTTTGCTTGTTTTCGATTTTTTTGGCCTTTTTTCAAATAATTATCTTCTTTTTTCACAGAGTTTGTTCTATTGAACTGACAGCGCTGTCCTTGGTCTCCAGTGTACTACGAACTACGACCAAATGTCATTAACACCAAACGAATAATAATAATAATAATAATAATAATAATAATCATTATCATTATCATTATCATTATCATCATCATAATTATTATTATAATTAAGTCGTGCCGACAGCACGGATTCCTTTGATTCTCTTTCTCTATTTCTCTCTCATTATTTCTCTCTCTTTCTCTCTCATTATTTCTCTCTCTTTCTCTCTCCCACTTTCCCCTCTCTCTTTCTCTTTTTCTCTCTCTTTTTTCTCTCTCTCTCTCTCTCTCATCATCTGTCCCAACACCTAGTGTACATACAGTGTCGATGGATGTAAGTTTTTTTCCTGGTCAGACAACACTGATGTGTCCATATGCAGGAGTTCATAGGGAGTTATCAATCAATTATTGTATAAGATGTGTTCAAAATTGCCACTTATATTTATGAACTTTCCCAAATTCAACAGCAGGCTGTGACCAATGAAAAACGACATAGAATGCATTCAAGCTCGTTGGTAATTCTCCTGAAATCAATTCAGTCTTTCTCTACCCATGAATTCAAGGAATTCAACAGACATTCTACTACTGAGACTACATGCTTTTCTAACAGTGGATTTACAATAGTGACCTAAACGCCTAAAATGGCTACCAGAATCGTAACACACACACACACACATACACACACAAATATATATATATATATATATATATATATATATATATATATATATGAAAGTAAGTAAACAAACGATGTGTTTATTTTTGATATGGCGTTTTTGCCGACAATTTTTGGAGGATATGTGCTTAATTGAAGTCATACCTAATTTTGAAAATTAATTAGTTAATAATTAATAAATTTAGGCGGGCATATATGTTCAAATGTAAGGCTAAACAAATCGAGAAAATGTCAATCCCTGTATGTACATTTCGACCTATTAGATCTCATCAGCAATGTTATAGACATGGGAGACTGCTCCATGTGTGACTCGAAACCTCGACTGCCAAGCTGAAAGGCAGGGATTCTAACCACTACACCAGCTGGCCTATCCCAGATTCTTCGATCGTTTTGAACTTATTTATATACCACTTTTTGGGAACTTGTATGTATATATATATATATATACCATCCCCTCTGCATAGTAGGACGAGACACTATATCAGTTTATTAAGCGGAGTTAACCGTTTGAATTCAGAGTTTTATTTTTTCCTAGACTGTTTGCCCACCCAAGATGAAAGTGCCCAGTATGCCCTACTATTTTCCCATTACTGGGAGAAGAATAGTTGGATGCATAGTTTCCCCATGGTTATTAGTGCTATGTGAAATGTAAACAGCCTCGTCCAGGAATTGAACTCGGCAACCATTACACCTCCTCCTTGACTAATAAATTAGTCCCTGCATCACCATCATCCATGGTGTAATGGTTAACATCAAAGGAAATGGACACGGCGACACGATTTCAAATCCTGAACGATGTTGTTAGCATTTCACATCGTGCTAATAACCTTTGGAAATGTATGAATCCAATTATCCAGTCCATGGGGGTATCCTGTTCTCATTCCGCAGACGGCAAAATCCTCATTTTGTTTAATTTGATTGTACAAATAACAATGAAGATGAGGAAAATTAAATTGCTTGTACAGTTAACAATGAAGATGAGGACAATAGTCTGAATAACGCAGATAATACTTACAGTTGAAGTTGTCACACCAGTGGCCAATCTAAAGAATCCAAATGTTCAGTCAAAGAAAAACAGTTGCATTGTTCTTTCTTGCTTTCTCTAATTTCTTCAACTTTTAAGACTTAATGTCTGCCTTATGTAATTTCTCTTCTCTCTTTTTTCATATACTTTACAAAAAACAAAAAAAAAAACCCCAAAAAAACCCCCAAAAAACAAAACACAAAAACAAATTGCTTTTTGTTTGTTTGTAATTTTTATCTCTTTTTTGATTTATTTACGAAAAAGAAAAACCCTTTCTCTACACTATACTTTTTTTTAGACGGTCATGTCTTGCAATAAACATTATTCCTCAGTTACCTCCCTTTTCAGAAAGTCACAAATCAATTTCGTTCTTTGTTGATCCTATTTTACGTTTTTATTTTCACCTGTTTTAGATTCTTGCTTTCTTTATAGACGTTTTTCTTTTTTTCTTTCTTTCTCTATTCTCTCTTTTTCTTTCTTTTCATTTTCTTTCCCCCTTTCTTCCATGTTTGCTTACTCTTTTTTCTTTCTTTCTTTTTTATTTGATTTCTGTGTTATTATCTTTTTAAACATTCTCGGTTCCTATATTTCGTTCATTCTCTTTTCTTTCTCTCTTTCTTTCTTTCTTTCTTTTGGTGACCTCTCTTTTCTCTACCTGGGACTTTCTGAATTATATTTCTTTCCTTATTTCTTTCTTTCTTTTTTTCTTTTTTTTCCCTCTCTTTTTTCTACCTGGGACTTTTAATTCTATTTCTTTCTTTCTTTCTTTCTTTCTTTCTCTCTTTCTTTCTTTTTCTCTTTCTTTTTCTCTTTCTTTCTTTCTTTCTTTCTTTCTTTCTTTCGTATTTGATTGGTTTCTGTCTTATTTTCTTTTTTAATTTTTTCTCTCTTTTTTTTCTTATTTGATTTCTTTCTTTCTTATCATTAAAAAATATCGGTTCATATATCCTTTCTTCTTTTTACTTTCTTTCTTACTTTCTGTCCTTCCTTATTTCTTTCCTTCTTTCTTTTTTCCCTCTTTGTATCTTTCTTTCTCATTTAATCTATTTCTTTCTATCTTTCTTACTTATCTAATTTCTTACTGTCATTCTCTCCTTTTAATCTTTCTTTCCTTTTTTATTCTTTCTTTCTTCTTTCTTCTTTCTTTCTTCTTCTTTCCTTCTTTCTTTTCTTTCCTAGTATCTTATTCCCCTCTTTCATATTTGCTTTCTTTCCCTTTCTTTCCTTTTCTAACTTTCTTCCCATATTTCTTGCTTTATTCCTTTCTTTTATTCTATCTTTATTTCTAAAATACGTACTTCATCCTTCCGTCTATTATTTACACTCAACGTGGCAATATATATGATTTGTAATCTTTTTGGCGTCAACAGAAAATATATATTATATTATAGTGTTTTTCCCAAATAAATACTCTTTCTTCAGCCGGTTCGTTTGTATGGGTCGGCCATATTTGTATTGTTGTGTGTACGTTTTCCATATATATATATATATATATAATATATATATATATATAATATATATATATATATATCTTATGCCGTGTAATACCAGGATTTTGTGTACGTGTTATATATTAGATAAATATCCTTTATGATGATCTCTGATAAATATCTTTTATTCCCATATTTCAACTGATTACATCAAAACCTGTAAATTACCGAGGCTTGTGGAAAAGGTCGATTTCATGTGAAAAAAATAAACTTCCTTAAAATTTTCTGAAAGAAATAAGAAAATCAGTAATTTTCCCAAGATCATATATCACAAAGATAGATCTTGTATAAATAGTTTTGAATAGCATATGAGGTATATGGAACCGCCAATTCGTACGGCAAAGAATTCTATCGTTTATGACAGAACCGACGCCAAATTTGTAAGAAAAAAAAAGTCTCAAGGGAATTCTCACGGGTATCACCAGCGATAAAGTTGATTTTTATCGTATATCAAACCCCGGGAATCTTGAACTTTAAGAGACCAATTCCTACCTAAAAAGTGTACTTGCCGCATTATTTGAAATGAACTTAATTCTTATTAAAAATACATTTTATGATATTTTAGATTTTAAAAACATGCATTAAAATGGATTTGAAAAGCGTCGTGTTTTCTCCGTGAAAATTATGTTGAATCAAAGATGGCTGCCATTGTTTACAAGATTCTTCTCAGAAAAAGAACAAAGTTGCTTAACTTTTAAAGCAATGAATGTTAAGTCATTTTAAGACATAAATGAGATTTAAGCCCCTTTGTTATTTTTCCGAGAAGAAGCTTGTAAACAATGACAGCCATTTTTGATTCAACGTAATTTTCACGGAGAAAACACGACGCTTTTCAAATTCATTTTAATGCAAAACTCTAAAATATCATAAAGTCCTTTTTACTAACAATTAAATTCATTTCAAATTAATGCGCAAGTAGAATTTTATGGAGGATTTAGTCACTTAAAATTCAAGATAACCTAGTATTGTATCTGCGAGACTTGCTTACTAACCATTACAACATGATGGGACGCCCCTTTTTATCCAACCTGTTCGCGGAGAAAACACGACGCTTTTCAAATCCATTGTAATGCATGTTTTTTAACTCCAAAATATCATAAAATGTCTTTTAATAACAATTAAGTTCATTTCAAATAATGCGAAAGTACAATTTTATGGTAGGGATTTATTCACTTAAAGTCCAAGAATACCTTTGATATTTAATCCGGAAGTATTTTATACTCGCATTTATATGGTCAAGTAATTATTATTTAATGATAATTGTAAACGATAATAAATAATGGTAACCTTCTTAATCTTATTATTAATGGTGATTGTGTTGTCTTTGTTTCTATAAACCCGAAAAATTATTAATACACAAGTGACAATTTCTCTTAGTTATTTACATCAAATTCTCTATGATTTATTTTTATTTAAACCTCAATTATTTATAAAAGATCATATCTACAATTATATAACGTGCAATTGTAGTTATATATGCAAGAAAAAATAGCGGTTTACAGTGTGAAAGGGAAGGCTAATTTGTATAATAATATTGAAAATTTGAATTTGATATATATGTGCTTGTATTATGGATTTATTATTGTTTGGTTTATTGTTATGATTTCAGCAAATATCTCTGGAATAAATCTTAAGAAAAATCCATTAACAAGAAGAAAATAACTTTAATTTTATTCTTTACATTACTATTTCAACTAAATAGTTTAATTAGGAAAATTTAGCAATGAAAGACAGGAGCGATGAAAAAGTAATTTCAGTCGTTCTATTTTTCGATCTCATACCCACCCCTCTGTTTCAAATCTTTTTATCTGCCATTTCTTATTTAGTTTCATTAGCTTTCTAATTTAATATAATATTTTATACATTAAAACTTAAATACTTGCAACCGGAGGGTGCATATATTTGCTAGTAAAAATGATATTTCCCTACTATAAGGAAATGGTTCAGATGAATAATTTGTTGGTTTGGTTTATCTAACGACATATTAGCCCCTTTATAAGGGTTATTTAATGCCGAAATTTGATTACTTTTGTAATGTTTGATTGTAATCCTAACTATCTATTGGTCTGATTTTAGTTTATTTGCTTTCAACGGCATATAAACCCCGCATAGGTTATCTAACTCTTTGCCTCCAACATTCCCCACGACTGGCACTCTTCTCTTGGTATATTTTACTTGTATGATGGATATTTCAAAGTTCACTATCCATTCACCTCAGAACTCATTCTATTCAATAAATCTCTATTATTATTGTAATCTGAGTTCTTCTGCTCTAATTATAATGAACAAAAAGAATAATTCTTTTCCTTGGTGTGGAATACGTAGAATTGCAGTGGTGGGATAGCCTCTGTGAGCGGGTTAAGGTTGACAAAGAGTTTAATCCAGAAAGTTGATACATTTGTAAATATGATTATTATAATCCAAATAATCTATTGGCTTGGTTAGTTTAGTTGTTAACGGCCATGTCAAACCCGTATGGATTATTAATGCCGAATTTTTATTAATTTGTAAATATTTAATTATATCTTAATTGCTTCTATTTCAGTGTTAAATTGCAATCATTCTAAATCGCTCTGTAATTGTCAATAATAATAATAATAATAATAATATCTATCTAATAATATTAATATACTGTGGGCCACTCCTTAAAATGGACAAATTAAGAACTCAGTCAGATTGACCAAAGGTAGAAAATCAAGGCTCACCCTAGAGACGATAGAGAAGACTAGTATCAAAAAAAGGAAGTGGAAGAGGTCCTGTCAGCATAGAGGATTGCATAGAGACACAATCCAGAAACTCGAGAAATACACGCAAAACACAGCGCAAACCACAGATACTTATGGCAGCCACACAATAGCAGATGTAATATATGAACACAAAAGAAAAACAACGAAAACTAGAAAACAAAAATGGGAAGAAAAACAATTATATGGACACTTCAAACGACAAATCGGAGAGATTGCAACATGAAAAGACTTGGGACATGGTTAAGAAGAGGACACCTCAAATAGATAAACGGAATTACTAAATAATTGCTGCCACAAAATAATGCATTAGGACAAATTGATAAGACACAACAAAACAGTAAATGTAGACCATGCGTGACAGAGATAGACTGTAACCAGTATTTAAGGCGAATGTACAAACTAGGAAACGGAATCACGCTAGGCACGACTGTGTTGGAAAGGTAATCCACTGGGTATTATGCAAAAATAAAATTTTGACCACACAACAAAATGGTATATTTATAAACCAGATTCATTACTGAGAATGAAACGCATAAAATCCCTTATACTTCGAAATAAAGACAGATTACCTTAACCTAGCCAGGAGACCAGACCTAATGTTGATTCATAAAAAATAAAGAACATGTCAACTGGTGGATTTTACAGTTTCCTGCAGACAAGAGAGTGAAGATGAAGGAAAACGAAAAGATGGACAAATACCTGGACCTTGCCAGAGAATTGAAAAAGCCATGGAATATGAAGGTCAAAGTGATACCAATTGTAGTTGGTGCACTTGGAACAGTCACAAAAAGCTTGGAAAAAAGACTGGAGAATCTGGAAATCAGAGGAAAAATTGAGACTATCCAGAATACTGCATTGCCGCAATTTGCTAGAATACTCAGAAGAGTGCTGGAGACCTGAGGAGACCTGAGGAGACTTGTCCTCAGACTCCAGTGAAATACGACCAGCTAACACAAATGTGAAAAACTATCATAATAATCATCATTCGTTAGCACACTGTTATATAGTATCAAGCATTCCTATCAATTACTAATAATTTACACAGAATATACGGCATCAAGCAACTACTGCCATTTCATAAAAGTATTTTTTGTTTGCAGTATATGCATTTTTATAAAAATAGAAATTATTTACTATGAAATGTATTGGAAAATCATTTTACTATGGAAATGATTTTAGAAAATCATTTTACTATGAAATGTATAAGAAAATAGATTTTCCAATGAAAATACATAAGCAAATCATTTTACTAAAAAAATGCATATGAAAATGATTTTAACTATGAAAATGTATTAGAAAATCATTTTACTATGAAAATTCAATGGGAAATCTTTTCCTATGAAAAGGATTTTAGAAAGTCACTTTACTATGAAAATGTATTAGATAATCATTTCATTTTGAAATAGATAAGAAAATCATTGGTAATATTAATATAATAATTATATAATATATATATATATATAATATATATATATATATATCTTCGTCTCGTAGATTGTCCCTTATTCTTTACAAACAATATATATATATAAGTAAAGAAATAACAAAAGACTTAGAAATTTAGCATTATAGTATATATATATATATATATATATACATATATATATATATAATATATATATGATTATCCCAAGTCTCTTGCCTTTATATATCATATATATAAATCACACACACAACACACACACACACAACACACACACACACACACATATATATATATAAAGTAAAGAAATAACAAAAGACTTAGAAGTTTAGCATTATAGTCTATTTGAGCTCTCAAACTGCGACAGGTTTTTTTTAAATAAAACTCTTGTGTCGTAAGGAAGATTTCTTGTTTGGACTTTTGGATTAATTATATATATATATATATATATATATATATATATATATATATATATATATATATATATATATATATATGCGTATGCGTATGGATATAGAACAATAAACATGAGACAACAGTCCGAAAAATCTAATGCAAATTATCAAACCTCGTGTATATATTTACTATGACAAATAACGACCTTTGCTAACCTGGATGTTCTTAAACCAGAGTTAAAATTGTGTTGATTATATAAATCAGCATCAAATACTTAAAAGTTTTTCTCATTTTTATCAAGAGGGACATAATTGGTTACAACAGTTCAGTTAGGTTTTCGACGACGCCATTACTATCGATTTTTTTACTATGACTTCTGGCAATCTTTTGGCAACAAATTTCCCGCTTGTTTATGTCTGTGCTTTTCATGTTTCGGACCGAGACACAAGAAAAATGGCCGCTCTGATTAAAGTGCGAGTGTCGCTCCAAAAGTAATTCCTTCTATTTATTTCCACAAATACAACTACTGATACTGGGAACAGAATAACTCCATTGAATAGAGCCGATTTTCAGCCACAAAATACTTTTTTTGACTTTTTTTGAGATGAGGCTTCAAATGTATTGGTCTGATTTGTTTTATTTGCTTAATGGCATATCAGCTCCTTATGGGTTATTAAATGCCAAAATTTGATTAATTTGTCTATGTTTGATTGTAATTCTAACTATTTATTGGTCTGATTTGGTTTATTTACTTAACGGCATATGAAGTTCTTATGGGTTATTTAATGCTTAAACTTGATTAATTTGTCAATGTTTAATTATAATCCTAACTATTTATTGGTCTGATTTGGTTTATTTACTTAACGGCATATGAACTCCTTATGGGTTATTTCATGCTTAAATTTGATTAATTTGTCAATGTTTAATTATAATCCTAACTATTTATTGGTGTTTTTTGGTTTATTTGCTTCATATGTATTATTTTGATTTTTCAGACTGTAGGTTGCTTGGTTGGATTTTTACGGCATGTCAACACGTGATGGGTTATTTGATGTCAAAGATATTTTTTATTCATTATTTTTGGGTATTTAATTATTTTTTTCAAATCCAATTCTTTAATCATTTTAATGCTCATTTTTAGTCTATTTAACGCATAGATACGACCCTAAAAGGTGCTACCACTCCGGGTTAAGGTGGATCCCCAGAGTTTCCAAATTGAAACTTCAACACTAGATACAGTTTTACCTTATAGCTAGGAAACTAAGATCCTCAACCACCGCCTTTTAGCACATATGAAATAAAAAGGGTTGGGAGCTTGATATAAAGGGAAGAGACTTGGGATAATCATATATATATGTATATTTACCAACTCCTCCGCACGAGCAGGATGCGACACAGGTCAATTTCTTAAGCGGAGTTTAACAGGTTTGAATTCAGAGTTTTCCTTTTCCTAGACTGGTTACCTAGCCATGGTTAAAGAGTCCAGTCTGCCCTGCTATTTACCCATAAATGGAAGGAGAATTGGATTCATACCTTTCCCAAGGGTATTAGCACCATGTGAAATTCCAACAGCTTCGTCCAGGAATTGAACTCGCGTTGACGAGTCCATTTCCTATGACTCTAACCATTAGACCACGCGCCTCCTATACTCATATAGGTGCTAAGGCTAGACTGGACCAGCCGATTGATCGAAGGGAGCCTCTTTAACCGTCCGTCTAGTCTAAGTAAGGGCCAAAGTAAAGTGGTGCAAGTCGTGGATTGCGCAACCACTAGGATTGTGTCCCTAAACTTTAATGATCGCCACCCACGGCCAACAGTTAGCCACATTTGGGTCATTTTCGGTTTAGCTCAGTCGGTAGAGTGTTCGGCTAGGAATCACAAGGTTCTTGGTTCGATACCGGCCCTCACCAACTCAGCGTATGAGTAGCACAGGGTTCTGTGCAGTAAAGTGAAGAGGTGATGGCAGGTGTGGCGCTCCAACCCAGATGCTAAAATAATCTCCTTGGTCTAGCGCTAGTGAAAATGGGATAGACTCCCTCGCTGTGACTGATACCGATATTAGGCTGCACCGACGACTTTACTTTACTTACCACTCTACAGAGGTGAGGTCGGTGTATTCTACAGTCCCAGCCGACAGGGTGGATTTTTTCGGACTGAATCCGAGAGTAAAATGCCGAAGCAACAATATGTTGACCCTGGAAAATAAAAGCGTGTGCCAATTGAGCCGGTGAAAGAGGGTTTACGCGGATCATTTTTGTTCCTGGCAATTGCACTTATATAATTATTTAATTTATTTAAAAAAATGTAGCAAACATAAAAAAGATCAGATGTGTCTGAAGATCACACAAACACACAAAAAGTCTCATACAGACCAAGTTAACAGAACCTAACAGATGAAGGTAATTAAAAAAAATGCTGTGCCTGAAGAACACACACAAATATACGCACAAATAAACAAACTACTAAGACCTGTTTAATGATAAAACAAAAACAAGTTGGCCAAACCTTAAATTATACTAAGACATTGTTGGACAGACACACACAAAGAAATACACATAAACACACACACAGACTTACACATACACACATAATTTGGAAGATGTATATATTTACCAACCCCTCCGCACAAGCAGGATGTGACACAATGTCAATTTCTTAAGCGGAGTTTAACAGGTTTGAATTCAGATTTTTCCTTCTCCTAGATAGGTTACCTAGCCATGGTTAAAAAAAACCCAGCCTGCCCTGCTATTTACCCATAGCTGGAGGAGAGTAGGATTCATACCTTTCCCAAGGGTATTAGCGCTAAGTGAATTTGGAAGATATAAGGCACAAAACAGAATGGACAATTCCTAGCAATTGATCCAGACTTTTGGAAATCTTCTGACGAAGAGATCTTGATGGTTATTCAATCTATTTAAATTAAATTTTTTAAACATTTTTTTCAATTAATTTTTTCTATTTACCCCATAGATCGGACCATAACAGGTACTTCCAATCAGGGACAGAGTGGACCTGGGAGTAATAGTGATGTAGGGGTACTCCACACTCCCCAGATTTCCAGAATTAGAACTTCACCATTTGATGCAGTTTAATATCATACCCAAGGCACTAAGACCCTCAGCCGCCGCCTTATAACATATACATGCTAAAAGGGTTGGTGCTTGCTTAGGGCGATGAGTAGGGACAGTCATATAGGTGCTTGGGCGTCACCAGGCGATTGATCGGATGGGACCTCTGACCTCTCGTCTAGCCTAAGTAAAGGCCAAAGGAGAGTGTTGTATGTCATGAACAACTCAATCACCAGGATCCCGTCCTTAAGCAAAGTAATGTTGACGTCACTGATCAAATTGTTCGAGTCATCATCAACACGGTTTGGTAGAAAATTCCCATTGGAACGTTTTTGGACATGATAAGTTCTTTTGAATCGATTTACTCTTTTTCTTGGGCATTTGCACTTCGTTTCTAGTAGTAGTAGGAGGAGGGGGAAGAGGAGGAAGAGAAAGAGGAGGAGAAGGAGGAGGGGCTCAGTTGGTAGAACATCCGCCTCGGAACAACAAGGGTTAATTACCGACCCCCACCAACTCAACGCATAAGTGACATAGCTTTATTCTGTGCGATAAAATGGGGAGCTGATGGTAAGTGTAGCGCTGCACCAGAAACGAAAAAAAAACAAACAATTTCCCTATACTAGCGCTGGTGAAAAGGTAATAGACTCCCTCGCTATTCGGTTGATGTCGATAATAGGCCACTTCAGCTACTTTACTTACTATATATATATATATAGTCATGTTCTTGTGATTACCTGAAGATGCCGTATTAATACGGTTGAAATAAATTATTGTAATGAAGCAAGTTTAGAGTTTTTCTTCATTTACTAAATATATATATATATATATATATATATAGTATTTTTCTCGGAATTTTTTAGATGAGGCTTGATAATTCGTATTATTTGGATTATTCGGACTATTGCCCTCATCTTCATTGTTACCTGTACAATGTTTCAGTCGATGTGCCCTCCGGCTTTTTTCAAGTATTTCTTTTCGGACTCGGGAACCTTCTTTTCGGACTCGGGAACCTTCTATTTGAACTTGGGAACCTTCTTGTCGTAATCGGGAGCCATCAGGAAACTTTGATCCCAACCCTTTATTCAGTCCACGGGGGTATCCTGTTCTCATTCCACTAACCATAGCTGGGTTAAGTTGTGTTAATTATTATTCTATGTTACAGCTGCCCCTGACCAGGATTGAACCTGCAGTCTAGATATAACTGTCACTTAGACAAGAAATACCTGAGGAAGGCCGGAGAGCACATCGGCCGAAACATTGTACAGATAACAATGAAGATGAGGAAAATAGTCCGAATAATCCAAATAATACTAATGTGGGAGTAGTTTGAAATAACATTAAGAAAGTGGAAAAATCACTGTGAGTTTGTAGTTCGAATTATGCCTCACGTCATCAAAATATTGCAAAACTTTTGACTCACCCTCGGTTGTTGCTGGCGGAGTGTCCCCTGTACTTAAAAGCAGCGCCGTTTTACTTATATCTCCGGCCGAAACCTGAAAATTACAGACGTAAACAGGTGGGGTAGCTTGTAAAAAGATAGCTAGAAGCCATACTAAAACCATTGGTAATTGGATCGCTGAAGACCTAACGGAACGGGGCACTCCTCTTTGGCAAACTTACCCCTGGGGCAGTTGTGGGGTTGGTGGGTTCACTGAAATTAGAATTGTTGCCGCGTGCTTTGTAAATTTCTTTTTTAAAAAATATTATTTTGGGATGAGATAACGCCAGGAGCGAAATTACATAAGCGTTCCGGTGCAATTCGATAAAGGATGCGTCCAGTGCAGCTTCACAATGGTAATTATTTTCCGATTATTCCACTAAGAGTGATATTGACAGACGACCGTTTGGCGGCAAAAGGTGAGGCTGATACGGACAAAGGGGTGTGTGGTCTATATTCCCGGTCGTTGCGTTGGATCGGACGAGTCATCATCCAGCTTGAGATATTTATATTTGAATGTTATAGATTTTGTAAAAATACACTGAATTTGTATAAGAATTGATTTTATCACAACTGCTATTTATGATAGCAATGATGCCACTCAATTGTATAATTAGAAAAAGCACACGGGGATACAAATTCACGAACTCGCAGGAAAAAATAAACCACCTTATAAATATGGATGACATAATTTTTTTAGCAAAAATGAAAAAAAAACAAAAAACAACAAAAACAAACAAACCTAGAAACCCTGGTACAAACTATTAGACAATACAGCCAAGATATAGGAATTGAATTCGGAATCGAAAAATGTGCCATGCTAGTTATAAAACAGGGGAAAAGGAAAATAATGGATGGAATATAACTACTAAATCAGGACACTATAAAATCATTTGGAGAAAAAGAAAGTTACAAAATACTTAGGAATTTTAGAATCAGATAATATCAAGCAAATAGAGATGAAAAGGAAAGTTACAAAAGAATATCTCAGGCGAACAAGAAAACTCCTAGAAACCAAGCTAAGCAGCAAAAATCTCATCAAAGGAATAAATATCTGGGTCGTCCACATTTATAATTTCTTAAAATGTACAATACAGGAACTCAGATTGACCAAAGGACAAAAATTCGTATAAGAAATGATTTTAACGATCCCTGCAACCTGTGTCACATTGTATACATGCTACAAAGAGGTGAAAAGATAATTGTCTTATCTGTAAGGGTAGCAAGCGGGTCTCGTAAATACAATACTGGTGATAGCAATTTTGATCCTGGCTGGAAGCCCCATAATTGCAACCTTGTGTCATTTTTTAAAGGTGGTCGAACAGGTTGGGCAAAAAGTGCATCCCATCATGTTGTAATGATTAGTAAGCAAGTCTCGCATTTACAATACAAGGTAATCTTGAATTTTAAGTGACTAAATTCCTACCATAAATTTGTACTTGCGCATTATTTGAAATGAACTTAATTGTTTAGTAAAAAAGAGCCTTTATGATATTTTAGAGTTTTGCATTAAAATGAATTTGAAAAGCGTCGTATTTTCTCCGTGAAAATTACGTTGAATCAAAGATTGCTGCCATGTTTACAAGCTTCTTCTCGCAAGAATGGTCTTTCTTTAAACGAGATTTAAGTTCCTTGTTATTTAATTAAATCCTTGCTAGACGACTTGAAACCTTTGTCACATCTTACAAGTGGCGAACGTTTGGTAAAGGGCGTGTCCATTAGGCGAGTCTTGCGGATACAATACTACTGAATACAAATGGATTTATGTCTTTAATGTACAGATGAAATTATATGAAATAGAAATGATAAATGCAAGGTGAGGTTATTGGAAAATTAACAAAGAATTTATTTGAACACATTGAGTAGAAAATGCTTCTACTCGCAGACGACATTAACCAGTCACTGAGAACTCTTAGCGTTCCAACGTTCATATATAAACAAGACGCTTTTACTACGTGATATAATGAATATGTAAATACCTTGGTAGCCCCTTACTATAATCTCATTGGACAGTGTCATGGATAACTAATCGCCACTGTGTTGGTTCTACACCTACGACCCACACTTACTCGATAACCGACGACCTTATGCCTTATAAGTTAACTTACTCGCTAGACGATACCACGACAGACGGATGTACCAATTACTACTGCGATAATATACCAAATACGAACTTCAGAATATAACCCGGATATATTCACTAAGCAAAGGGAAGGAACTCTATTTTTGTTTTAAGTATTTCGTTAGGTGTCCCTAACAGATCTTTAATTTTTTAAACACCGAGCAAGTTCTACTAGTACGAAAATAAATACCGCATGAATCCTTTACAGATTTGAGAACAAAATGTTTAAAAGATAATTCTACGCTACAAGGTGATTTATCACACTTCAAAAAGATAGAAAACCTTCTCTTTAGAGAATCGTTAGGTGTGGATTTTCGCATATCCAAAGTCTTTTTGTGCGATTAATTGTTTTGTGGAATCAACTGAATCGAAGTTTCACCTAATACGAATCGATTGAATATTAAACACAAGAAAAGCTGATTAAAATTCGTAAAGGTGTCTTTGAGCTTCTCATATGTTCAGAGCTTTCTTTTTTTTCTTTTCTTTTGTTCTCTATGGACTTCTACTTCTCTGATTTTAATGTTTCGGTCTTGTTTCTTAATACGTAGATTTACACGTTACACCCACCACCACCACCCCTACACGCATGCGCACACGGGGGTTTATATGCGAACGAAATCCGAATATTTTTTAGCGCGTTCAAATTAAATTCATGGTTGCATCGTAGCGACATCTGTCGTCAGTTCCATGGAAAAAAGCCGTTGACAAATATAAACATGAAATCAACGAATTGCATGAAGACGAAATTAAAAACAAACAAACAAACAAACATTCCTCTGCTTGATTCTTGATCAATACAATTGGAGAGAAAACAACAAACAAATCGACAAAGGTGGAAAGACTTAAAAGTGCGTTTGTAAAAGATATTTTAAACGAAGGACAAGAAAGACAAAAAATAAACGATACAAAATTGTTCGAAATTTAAAGATGGCGAAAAAGAGGTTTCAAAAATGAAAAATAAAAAGAATAAGTTTTCTATATTTTCCATAATTTCTGTCATAGTTATTTTTTTTTATAAGGGATTTAAAACGTTTTTCCATTCTTCTATCTTTACTCTTTACTTTCCCTATTTATTTTTAAATCCTCGTATGATTTTTATTTCTTGAAAAAAAAAATTCTCTTTTATGTGTTGTTTTTTTCTTACTTTTATTTCTGGTTTCTACGTTTCTTGTTTCTCTTCTTCCTTTCTGTTTCTAGATATTGATTTTATTATATTACTGGGTATTTTATACCTGTATTTAGTCATTCATTCGTTCTGTCATTTCATTGGTTATTTTTCTTCAAATAGTTCTTCTATTTTTCTTTCATATTTCATTCATTTCTTTTCCTTTCTTACCCATATTTATTTTTAAATCATCTCTTTTTCTTTATTTACGTTTTCTTTTCTTTGTTCTTTTCGTTCAGTCATTTTATTGGTTATTTTTCTTCAAAATAATTCTTCTATTTTTCTTTCATAATTTCTTCTTTTCTCTTTCCTTCCTGCGAAATTTATTTTTAAAAATCATCTCTTTTTTTTTCTTATTTTCCGTTTTTCTTTTCTTTGTTTTTTTTTCGTTCTGTCATTTCATTGGTTATTTTCTTCAAATAGTTCTTCGATTTTTTCTTTCATAATTTCTTTTCTCTTTCTTTCCTGTCCATATTTATTTTTAAAATAATCTCTTTTTTCATTATTTCCATTTTTCTTTTCTTTTTTTTTGTTCATTTCGTTCTGTCATTTCATTGGTTATTTTTCTTCAAATAGTTCTTCTTTTTTTTCTATCATATTTCATTCTTTTCTCTTCCCATTCGTGCCCATATTTATTTTTTCTTTATTTCTTTTTCTTTCTTTGTTCTTTCTCTTATTTTTTTTTTCATTTCTTCTTTTGTTTCTTCTTCAAATCTTCATATCTTTGTTGTTTTTTTTTCAGGAAACATTTCACCTCTTTTTATATTGTTTTAATCTTTTTATTATTTCGACTTTATTTCTTTCGTTATTTATCTTTTAAATGTTAAGGGACTGGTTTATCTCGGTCAATAGAGCATACGTCTAGGAATCGTAAGGTTTCGGATTCGATACTGGTGCCCGTCAACCCATCGTATGAGTAGCAGAGATTGGATAATCTCATTTGTACGATAAGGAGTAGAGCTGACGGTAAGTGTGACGCTCTACCTCAACAGAAACAATCTCCTCGTCTAGGGCTAGCGAAAATGGGATAGGCTCCGCTGTTCGGTGATACCGACAAATATTCAACTCCACGTTTTATTTATTTAAATATTCATATTTTCTTTCTTCTTATTTTCTTTTCTTCTTCTTCCAGCCTTTTTCGTTTTTTATTTTTTTTTCTTCAAATTTTCGTATCATTGTTGTTTTTTTGCTTTGAAAAAGTTCTCGATTTTTTACATTGCTATTCTCATTTTTCTTTCTTTCTTTCTTTCGTTATCTATTTTTAAAATTCATTTATTTTTTTCTTTCTTTCCTCTTTTTTCTTTCCTTTATTCTTTGTATCCTTTTCCTTTTCTTCCTTTTTTATTTTCTTCAAATATTATGGTCACGTCACTGTGAAAGCACCGGTTCCCACTAGATCACCGAAGTTAAGCAGTGATAGGTTTGTTCAATACTTACTTGGGTGATCAATTAAGCAACAGTAGGTACTGTAAGCAACCTACGTTAAGAAAGAGTTTGGTCTCTTGGTTTAATGACGTATAAATCTTCCTGTGTTATTTAATGTCAAATAAATCCTTGTAGAAGGCGTGTCATAAAAGTATCGAGATTGAAGCTGTATTTACCAAGATAGAAATGAACAATGACTGGAACGTTATTCTTTTTTCAGAATGAAAAATGGGCCATAAAAGTGCCGAGTTTTAAGTTGTATTTACCAAGATAGAAATTAACAATGAATGGAACGTTAATTTAGTTTAGAATATTAGTTTTGTCATAAAAGTGCCGAGCTTGAAGCTGTATTCACCAAAATAGAAATGAACAATGAATGGAACGTTATTTTTTTTTCCTGAATACAAGGTGTGTTATAAAAATGTTGCGTTTGAAGCTGTATTTACCAAGATAGAAATGAACAATGAATGGAACGTTAATTTATTTTCAGAATACAAGGAGTGTCAAAAAGTACTAAAAATCTCGATACTTTTTGAAACACCTTGTGTAAGAACAGTAGTGGTACTATTTAACCCATAGCTTGGAAAGAAAGATTTAATGAAATAGAAAAAGAAATAAAACAAGAATATATATATATATATATATATATATATATATGTGTGTGTGTGTGTGTGTGTGTGTGTGAAGAAAAGGAAGTAAATCCGACGGTATGTAGTATATTAAGAAAGAATGAAAAAACACAGGTTTAAATAAATGAGGGCCGACGCTGCAGTGTTTCGATCTATTAATTAGATCATCTTCAGGGCACTTGTTGTATATGGAATGTAATAAGAATTTTTTATCACAGAATAAACCAACAATATACCAACAAATACCCTGAAGATGATCTAATTAATAGATAGAAACACTGTAGCGTCGGCCAATAAACTCCCACTTAACTCGTTTAAACCTGTGTTTTGTCATTCTTTCTTAATATACTACACACACTCCCCGCCCACACACACACACACATATATATATATATATATATATTATTATATATATATATATAATATATAGAGAGAGAGAGAGAGAGAGAGAGAGGGGAGGGGAGCTGCACTAAAGATATTCAAACTGTACTTTCGGTTCCATTCGATAATATTATGAAAGATGAACATATTATGAAAGATGAAAATGTATTCGAAGGGCTCCAGCGATACAGCTCGACAGGTCGATATTCTTGAGTGCAGGAGTTAAACATGTCTTTGTGGAATCTGTGTTTATATAGCAGTTATTCATTTAATATTTTATTTTCCTGTTTTATTTTTGGAAGTTTCTTTTCGGTTTAATTTCTCCTAATTTTCGATGTTAAAAACTAAAAGAATGAAAGATAAAATACTCTTTTCATTCTACATTTCTCGCTTTCTATTTCTATGTATTGATTTTTATCGTATGGTTTGCTTTTTTTCTTTTTATACCTGCATTTAATCATTATTCATTGGTTATTTTTCTTCATATAATTTTTTTTTCATATTTCATTTTTCTCTTTTCCTTTCCTGTTTATTTTTCTGTTTTTTTTTTTCCAATAATTTGTTGTGTTTTCTCGTTGTTCCTTTCCTTAAATTCTTTTTATTTCTTGCGTTCTTTAATTCATTATTTTTTTTTTTTTCTAAATTCAAATCTTCCTTTATTCAGATTGTTACTTTCTTTCCCTTGGTTTCTTTTTCTTTCTGGTTTATTTTCGTAACAATATTTTGCTTTTCTCTTTCTTTTCCGTCAAGTTTTTTTCTTTCCTTTCCTTTAAAATGTTTCCTTCTTTCTTCGTTCCTTTCTTTCTTTCTTTCTTTTTACTGTTTTCCTTTCTCTATACATTGTCATTCTTTCTTTCTTTATTTCGTTCGTTCATTTCTTTTCTTTCTTTCTTTTTTCTTTCTTTTTTTCTTCTTTACATAATACTATCTCTTCCTGTTTTCCTTTTTCATATATATTGTATTTTTCTTCTTTCAGCCTTTCCTTCTTTCTTTCGTTCTTTCTTTTTTTCTTTCATTTCAGAATACTATTTTTTACGTTTTTCTTTTTTTATATATGTTGTTTCTTTCTTTCTTTCCTTTCTTTCTTTCTTTCTTTCTTTCTTTCTTTCTGTATACAACTTCTTACCGTTTTCCTTTTCTCTATATATTGTAATTAATTCATTTTTCTTTTTTTTCTTTTTTCTTTTCAGTTTATTATGTATACAGTTTTCCTTTCCCCTTTTTTAATTCTTTCTTTCACCTTTCCCCCGTTTTTCTTTCTTTCCCTCGTTCTTCTTTCCTTCTTTTTCTTTCTTTCTTTCCTTCTTTTTCTTTCTTTCTTTTTTTCTTTCTGTTCACTATACTTTCTTTCTTTCTTTCTTTTCACTATACAACTTCTTAGCTTTTTTCTTTTCTCTAAATATTATAATTCGTTCTTTTTCCTTCTTTCCTTCTTTCTTTTTTTATTTTCAGTATACTATATATTACAGTTTTCCTTTCCCCTATTTACTGTAACTCTTTCTTTCTTTCTCTCTTTCTTTGTTTGCTTTTTAGTTTTTCCATACATTTCCTTTCTTTGTTTGTTTTTTCATTCCCTTCCAAATTCTTTTTTTTTCCCACAAACATTTTTTTAATCTTTTTCTTTTTTTTTCTCTTTCCTTTTCTTTCAACATTTTCTCGCCTTTAATTCTTTTTCTTTTTCTTTTATTCCCTATCTTTCGATTTTTCTCATCTCCAAACATCTTTCTTCCTTTTTTTTTCTTCTTACATTAACGTTTCTCTTTCATTTATGCTTTTCTTTCGTTCACACATGTTTTCTTTTATTCAGTCATTCATTCATTCATTTTTCTTTCTTTCTTTCTTTCTTTCTTTTCTTTCTTTTTCGTTTTTTCGTTGTGCCTGTTCACTTTTCCTTCGAACCATAATTTCTTTCTTTAAACTTTCAATGAATTTTCTCGTATCTCCTTTTTCTTCTTTAGATCATTTAACACTTCCTTACTTTTTCATTCTCCTTTCTTTCATTTCTATTTCAAGTCGTTCTATATTTTTCCCGCAAAAATTATTTCCTATTCTTGTTTACATGTTTCTACTTTCACTTTCACTATCCCGCCATTGTCTTTTCCTTCTTAACCCACAAACCTCCTTTCCCTTTTATTACTTCTGTTAAATTCTCATCTATCATCTTCAACTGCCTATATATCATTCCTTTCTCCTTTTATCTTTTTCAACAAACAATCGATACTCTTGTCGACATACCATGTCTTCCGACCGTCATTTTCTCTCGATTTTCAGCAATAATTTCCGAAGTTTCTAAACTTTTGTAACCCGCAGCAGTGAGAGAAGAAATCCAATTTGAAGATAAATTTGTCACTCAAGAAAGAAGCGGAAGTACGTACACTAGAATTTACATTCATATATGCGTACATAATATATATATATATATATATATATATATATATATATATATATATATATATATATGTGTATGTGTGTGTGTGTGTGTGTGTATGTATGTATATATTTGTGTGTGTGTGTGTTTTCTAGACTACATGGAGATTAACATATTCTATTCTACACTATATATATTCTACTCTGTCAAACTCTCTCTCTCTCTCACTCTCTCTCTCTCTATATATATATATATATATATATATATATATTTATAGAAATATGTATGCATGTAATATACCTTACGTATTCTATATCATATATATATATATATATATATATATATATATATATATATATATATGTATTGTGTACGTGTGTATGTATGT
Source organism: Doryteuthis pealeii (assembly GCA_023376005.1). Lineage (NCBI taxonomy): Eukaryota > Metazoa > Mollusca > Cephalopoda > Myopsida > Loliginidae > Doryteuthis > Doryteuthis pealeii. The sequence goes on from CM042149.1 coordinate 121,029,413, forward strand.
GTGTGGTGTTTCTGTATGTGTGTGTAAGTTAAAATGGAAATGAATCCGACATTATGTTGAAAGGATAAATAAATAATATCCATATTATAATAAATAGTTTCATAATAAATAAATGTCCATTCAACATTTTTCTTATTTATTTATCCTTTCAACATATATATATATATATACATACATATATATATACTAATTCTGTATCCGTCAGACATTTTATCCCTTTTTCACTAGCGCTAGACCAAGGAGATTGTTTTTTAGCATTTGAGGCGGTTCGCCACACCTATCATCAACTCCTCAATTTACCACCACGTCACAGTGCTACTCATACACTGAATTGTCGAGGGCCATTATCGAACCAAGAACCTTGAGTTTCGTAGCCGCACATTACCAACTGAAGATATTCTTTTCTATATATAGTTTATATTATTTACATATATTCTATGCTATATATATCCTATACTACACTATATATATATATATATATATATATATATATATATATATTTATATATATATATATATATATATATTCTATATATAATTGAATAATCATGACAAGCAAACTCAGCAAAATACATCGTGCGACGTGTGGAACACTGGACAGCTGTTTCGATCTAATTAGGTTCCATCAGAAGTGTATACCTCGATCTCCTCCTGATAAAGAACGAACCGGAGAACCAGAACGCAGAGCCAGATACTCTACCCAACGCCACCGACCCATGCTACTCACGAAACTCGCCAAATCAACTTGAATAACGTAATCTGGATGAGAATCAACAACTCTCAGAGCAAAATATTGATCTCGATCAGCGATTTACTTTCTAACATACGTCTAGATCAATGACTGCGTGGCTTCAGAAAAGAAGATTATAGTTCTATGAGACCTGACTTGAGTTCCGTTTAAATCTATGTTAAGAATTTTAAGTTCGAATAAATCGTCGGTCATCTAAAAACTTTCAGTAGTTAGAACGTGTCACCATTGAATAATGGAAGAAAATCCCAGAAAAGACTTGTTCAAAATCTCATCAAAACTCCAGAAAACCATTCCAGTTAGTTATAAAGATGAGAGGTCTTGCTTTTGAAATATTAACACTCTCAAAACTGTTAATTAAAAAAGAAAATCATACTGTACAAATATTCTTTTTTTTCTCTTTAGTTTATTTTTTTAAAATATTTAGTAAATTTAACTTATCCATCTAAAAGTTAAATTTTAATATTATTTTTTGTACTTAAAAACATATAAAAGTCTGGCATTAAGCCCGTATTAAATTCTTAGAAATGTGTCAAATATTCAATATTCATGGATGCACGAATAATTTCGTCGTTGACTGTATATTCTGTTATGTACAGGGAAATAATAAAACATACTTTTTTTGAAAGTCAGGCTTTTTTTGGGGATGGGGGTCACCCTATATATATATATATATATATATATATATATATATATATATATCAAAAAGATTGATTTTAATGATAAAAATGCTTTTAAATTTTAAAAATAATATTTATTTTATTTTTAACAATAAATACGCTTAAAAAAAAATTGAAAATTCCGGTACTGATCGAGAGCGTTCTGTTCCTCGTGATTAATGATATATTTATTTTCGTCTTTCCGTTTGCAATGTTGCTTTGATAAAGACATCTTATTATAATGGAGATTGTGTGTTTTCTGTCTGTAACCGAAACTATATTACTACTCAAGTCACAATTCCCTTAATTATTTACGTCAAATTCTCCATGATTTCATTCTTTTAAACATTCAGTTATTAATAAAAAATGTTTTACATTATCAATACTGTTGACCATATCTACGTACTAATAACATGCAATTGTATTTATATATACAACAAAATAGCAGTTTACAGTTTGAAACGAGAAGGCTAATTTGCATATTGATATTTAAAATTTTTTTTAATAAATATGTGCTTGGTATTATTGATTTCTAATTGTTTGGTTTTATCTTAAGAAATATAAACAAAATCTCGTGATAAATCTTAAAAGAAGTTTATTTACAAGAAGAAATAACTGTAATATTATCATTTACTTCCTATTTTAACTAAATAGTTAAATTAGGAAAATTTACCAATGAAAGAGGGGAGTAATGGAAATGATGGAATAGTTAGTTTCAAAGTTGTTCTATTTTTCGATTACACCCCCTCTGTTTGCAGATCTTTTTATCTGCATTCTCAGTCAGTTTCATTAGCCTTTCTAATTTAATATGATATTTTACTATATCAAAACTTAAATATTTGCACCCTCCGGGTGCAAATATTTGCTAGTCTTCATAATGTCGAAACAGATTTCTGTCAGCAAAAACTTTAACATCTTGTTTTTTCTCCTCAAAACTTTCTACAGATATAATATATATATATATAATATATATATATATATAATATATATAGGGTGACAAACCCCCCCCCCAGACCTTTCAAAAAATTTGGATCACCTATTATTTTCATTAAAGATAACGATCAATTTTCCTTTTAACAGTTTTTCTTGATATTTTTTAAATTTGTTTTACTAATTAGAAACATCAGGAGAGAGATTGGTCAAACAATCATGGAAACACATTGATGTCGTTAGACTAGTGTCCTTATCATAGTTTTTAGTCACAACCAGGCTGTTCTTTTGGGCTATTTGGGATGGGGTAAACTGAAAGCGGTGTCAACATACTTATAGGTAAGTCATGAGCAGCCATTTCTTCTTTAGAAAAGCAAGCATCTGAAATTAGTAGACGATTTGATATGCCTCGGTAGCAATATCTTATCTACTGAAAGCGATATCACCAATGCGCATAGGTAAAATCGTAGACTGGTATTGACAGGTTATCGAAAATATGGCAGACATTTCTAAGTATGTCTTTTTAACAAGTTAAAAGGACAGTTGTTCAAGCTGTGGTTGTATCAGTGCTGCTGTATGGCTGCACCACTTAGACCCTAACGAAGCGCCCTGGAGAATAGGCTAGATGGGAAGTGTACAAAAACGCTGCGTGCGATCTCGAACAAGTCGTGGAAACAACACCACTCAAAAAAGCAGCCGTACGTCACCTGCCTGCCCCTATCTCACAAACCATCCGCGTGAGACGAACAAGGCATGCTGGACACTGCTGGAGAAGCAAGGGCGAACTCCATAAGCGACCTTCTTCTGTGGGAACTAGCACATGGACATGCTAATGTGGGCCATCCAGCAAAAATCTACATTGATCAGATCTGCGCAGATACTGGATGCTACGCAGAGGACCTCCCTGGAGACAAAGAATGATATAGATGGTTGGCGAGAGATTGTCATGGATATCCATGCTAATTTGCGCGAACTTCTGATGATGATGATGATGATGATGATGATTTTCAAGTATTTTTCAAGCACTGACCAAGTACACTGTCACTCTTAGAGTATTCTAAGTAAAGTCGTCGGGGCGGAATATCTGTTTCAGCCATACAGCGAGGGAGTCTATCCCTTTTCACTAGCGCTAGACCAAGGAGATTATTTTTAGCGTCTGGGGTAGAGCGCCCAACTACCATCAGCTCCTTACTTTACCGCACAGATCCCTGTGCTACTCATACGCTGAACTGGCGAGGGCGGATATCGAACTAGGAACCTTGTGGTTTCTAGCCAAACGCTCTACCGACTGAGCTAACCTGGCCCTATACTGATTCCATTGAAGAGAGAGCAGTATATTAAATCGTTGCCTACTTTAAAACCGCTCACAACTGGAAAGAATACTAAATAAGTTATAAAGCAGTAGGTATTTACCAACCGTTTGCTACGGATAGGATGTAACACAACGTCGCATGTATGTGGAATCCAGCAAGGATCGAACTCGCTATTTAGTAGTAATAAATCAGTAACATGGTACTATTACATGTCAACATCGGCATCGCTAATTGATGAGAGTGAGTGAGAGTTCTCAGACAAGAGAGTTCTTCAGGGATTAGAGAGAGACAGATTAGAGACTTACTTGGTGAGGAGATCTTACCTGCTGACCCTTCCATCCCCGGTTGCCATCTTGCTGACTAATTGGGTTCCTCTATCTAACTTCTTCTTAAGGGACATGAACAGCATGCCCACCATCGTCTGCGAGAGACGCCTGCGTTCGCTTGGCCACGTCAGGAGGATGGACAAAAGCCGAATCCCCAAAGACCTACTGTACGGCGAATTAGCAGGGGGCACCCGACCAGTAGGGAGACCACGACTGCACTTTAGATATGTCTGTAGGCGAAACCTAAGACATGCCACATCAACACTAACACATGGGAGGCTTGTGCATAAAGACTGTGCAACCTGGTGACTCCTTGTCAGACAAGGAACGAAAAGGAGCGAAAAAGAGGGGAAAGAAGCCGCCACAGAAAAGAGAGCCAAAAGGAAGGAGAGACAACAGCAACTCCAGAAAGCATCACTGTTTGTTTGCAGTCACTGCTCCAGAGACTGCCATTCTAAAATTGGTCTGTTCAGCCACTCACGCGGTTGCAGATAAAAAAGAAAAGATAGGACACTACGCCATCGTCTTTAGTAGACGGAAGCATGCCAACAAACCATATATAATGACCACTTTATGATTACTAAGTGTCGTATGTGTCAAATAAAATGGTAAGTATTTGGTAACCAAGAAAATACTAGACGCTCACATTTTTTTCAGAATATAGAAAACAACGACAGTTTTTAGTTTTTTTTATGTCTCTTCACGGGTGTTGGTTGGGTGACAAGTAATGACGAAGGGGAGAAGCGATGACGCCATATTAGCTGGAGATCACGTTGATTACCGTGCCGATTACGTCATCTCGCGAGAATTGGATTTCTGAAAATCAATTTCGATCGGCTGTTTTCTCATTGGCCGGTAGCTGGCGAACGCGACGCTAACCGACTGCAATTCGTTCGACACAAAATTGCTTCGTTAAAGATTGGAGACGCCATTTGTAATTAATGCATGGTGGCGGTGGCGGCAGCGGCGGCGGCGGGTGGGTAATGGCGTTGGTGGTGGCATCGACGTCGGGGACAGAATACGTCAGGAATTTGGCGTTCTTTTTTTTAGTAATTTTCTTTAATTTTTTTTTTTTACTATTTGTTTTTTTTTTTTGTTTTTTTTTGTCGATGGTGCGATATTTTCTGTTTATTCCTGCTGTTCGTTTGATCTTTTTTTTTATGTACTCTTTTTAGTCTTAAGTCGCGACGCTTTAGAAAATAAACCAGGAAAAAGAAACGAATAACGAAGAATTGGTTGGTTGGTTGGATTTTACGGCATCCGTAGCGTAATTATTATGGTCTACGGAGAATTTGGGGATTGAATAGAAAACCGTAATCGCATTTCTGGAGAAAGAGAAGAAATAGAAATAAAAAAAAAAGAAGTTAAAGTTTGGAAGGGTAAACACTAAACGAGTGCCAGCCATTGACCGAGCAATGACCCTAATTTTCATTTTGTCATGTGTAGAATCAATACTCAGAGCAGGGTTTGTAAAGTTTTTAAATGCCATTCTTGGCCAGTTAAAATAGGTCTTAAAGAAAGTCCTATGTTATGGAATCCTTTTGTGATCCTTTGGTAAGCGTATAAGTACTATCCTGCGTATTGGTAAAGGTCCAGTGATTTAATCCTATGTCCGACATCAAAGAATGCTGGTGTAATTATTACCAGTAGGGTCGGTTAAGTATTGTATCAGCCTCAGAGTACTGCCAGTGATTGGCCAAGGAATAGATCACATGATCTAGCCTAGTCTATGAGTAGGAGCGGGTATCCATCACATACCTTATATCCCCAAAAAATCTCAACAGGATCTTCATCAGATGGGACAATTTCCTATCTGTAAAGGGATAAAATAAATAAAAAAAATAAAGGGATAAAAGTCCTGAGGACCTGAGAAGAACCAGCGGTTAAGGGGACTATAAAACACAAATGGAGGATAATAAAAGAAAAATTGAAAACGAGACTCATATCTGTGACTTGGAGATCAGAAGGCAAATACCTCGATCTTGACAGAAAACTGAAAAAGATTATGTAACATGAAAGTGATGGTGATACCGGTCGCAGTAGGGCACTTGGAACTGGTGTTAAAAATCTGCAAAAGAGACTCGATGAGCTAGATAAGAAGAATTGAAACAACCCAGAGACCCAAGGAGATTTGCTGTCACTGAAACCTCTCGGGTAGAGGTAGTGTGAAACTCGCAAGGGGTATAATATAATAATAATAATAATAATAATAATAATAAAAATAATAATAATAATATAATCTATTGTATGGAGATTCGTTCCGGTTTTGTCTGTAATTACGTCGCTGCTTACGTCACATTACCCAAAATCGTCATAACATAGAATAAATACACTCAAATTTGAACATGCAAAATTAGACAATCCTCATTGTTTTTTTTAAAACAAGTTTAATAAATACATGACTGGTATTATATATCTATATATAGTTTGTTTTATTTTAATACATATTTAAAGTTTACATTTTCAAATTGTTTTATTTTTTAATCTTTTAATGAATTTGATGATTTTAAAATACTTAGGGTACAAACTCGCTGACATTGAATTTTTTACTCCATTCTCAGGCAATATGTTTAAAAAATCTTTTTACATCGACCAGAGGGTTTTTGTAATTTATTACAACTACTACTACTACTACTACTACTACTACTACTATACTAATAATAATAATATAATAATCGAAGTTTTCCATTAAAAGGAAAAAAGAAGAGAAGAAGAAGAAGAAGAAGAAGAAAAGAAGAAGAAGAAGAAGGAGGAGGAGGGGAGGAGGAGGAGGAGGAAACAAACGCGGATAAACGAAAAGAAAGAGAGAACCGTTGCTCTAAGAAAGG